>CM065118.1:0-122500 GCA_033026305.1 Cirrhinus molitorella
TAAATCTAAGCCAAAACCAACGCTCAGCCTAAACCTACCGCTCGTAGACCTATGGGCTAAATCTAAGCCAAAACCAACACTCAGCCTAAACCTACCGTTCGTAGACTTACAAATTAATCTAACCCAAAACCAACACTCAGCCTAAACCTACCATTCGTAGACTTACGAATTAATCTAACCCAAAACCAACACTCAGTCTAAATCTAAGAAACCCAGCCCTCCCAACCCAAGTAAATAAAAGCTCAGATAGGCTTCTTTTTAAAGGGAACAAAACAAAACCAATAGGAACGCAGCCCAACGTACATCATTAAAATATAACCATGGAAATGTCTCTAACCAAACCAAAAAATAGATTTTGGAGGGAATGCAATGCCAGACCAGGATTATCGGGCTGATGGCTCGATTCGCTGGTCTGGACCAAGTTATGAGTAGAACTTTGTATTCCTCTAACCAAAAGAATACTAGAACAAAAATCTTAAAGGAGAGTTTCCTCTCAAAAACACAAAATCCTCCCGGCCTAAATAGGAATCATAGTTCATCCTTTCTCAAAAAAATATGCGCCGGCCCGTGCCTTTCCTCGACCTCCCTACTTCAAACCACACAGTCTGGTGAGACGGTGATGGGGGGAGATCGTTGTACTTTCCAAAAACCTAACCTAATCCTAACCTAAACCTACCGTTCGTAGACCTATTGGCTAAATCTAACCCGAACCCAAAACTCAACCTAAACCTACCGTTCGTAGACCTATTGGCTAAATCTAACCCAAACCTCAACCTAAACCTACCATTCGTAGACCTATTGGCTAAATCTAACCCAAACCTCAACCTAAACCTACCATTCGTAGACCTATTGGCTAAATCTAACCCAAACCTCAACCTAAACCTACCATTCGTAGACCTATTGGCTAAATCTAACCCAAAACCAAAACTCAACCTAAACCTACCGTTCGTAGACCTGTTTCGTTTATTAGACGCCATATTTCGTCCATATCTCGTTTATTAGACGCCTAGCTGTTGCTTTTACAGTACTATCTCTACTTTACGTTGCGCTATACCTAAAATACTCTTATCATTCAATGCAAGTAATTAGCATGTAATGTTTTAAAACTCATTTTAAAGGACAATTTTGCTTAAAATTCAACCCAGGCCCCAACTACACAATTGTGGGCCTGACCAAACTCGATTAGCAATTGGCTATAAGACACTCGCCTGGAATTGATCAACCTAGGCGTGGCCGCCTCGGAGGAGGGTGTCTAATGTTTAAAGTGCCGAAACACCCGATGAACCCGAGGTACATTACTGATGAAAGTGTCTTAAACATTTCCCTCACATAAACATGCTTGAGGGAGTAGAAAAACAAGAATAATATGTGCCTACCAAAATTAATACTCGTAGGTTAAATCTATGGCAAAATTCTGATCTCTAAAACAGATTTAAATCTAGCCCCGAACCAACACTTACCCTAAACCTACCGTTCGTAGACCTATGTGCTAAATCTAAGCCAAAACCAACACTCAGCCTAAACCTACCGTTCGTAAACCCATGGGCTAAATCTAACCCAAAACCAACACTCAGCCGAAACCTACCGTTCGTAGACCTATGGGCTAAATCTAAGCCAAAACCAACACTCAGCCTAAACCTACCGTTCGTAGACCTATGGGCTAAATCTAAGTCAAAACCAACACTCAGCCTAAACCTACCGTTCGTAGACCTATAGATGAAATCGAAGCCAAAACCAACACTCAGCCTAAACCTACCGTTCGTAGACCTATGGGCTAAAGCTAACCCAAAACCAACACTCAGCCTAAACCTACCGTTCGTAGACCTATGGGCTAAATCTAAGCCAAAACCAACACTCAACCTAAACCTACCGTTCGTAGACCTATGGGCTAAATCTAAGCCAAAACCAACACTCAGCCTAAACCTACCGTTCGTAGACCTATGGGCTAAAGCTAACCCAAAACCAACACTCAGCCTAAACCTACCGTTCGTAGACCTATGGGCTAAATCTAACCCAAAACCAACACTCAACCTAAACCTACCGTTCGTAGACCTATGGGCTAAATCTAAGCCAAAACCAACACTCAGCCTAAACCTACCGTTCGTAGACTTACGAATTAATCTAACCCAAAACCAACACTCAGTCTAAACCTAAGAAACCCAGCCCTCCCAACCCGAGTAAATAAAAGCTCAGATAGGCTTCTTTTTAAAGGGAACAAAACAAAACCAATAGGAACGCAGCCCAACGTACATCATTAAAATATAACCATGGAAATGTCTCTAACCAAACCAAAAAATAGATTTTGGAGGGAATGCAATGCCAGACCAGGATTATCGGGCTGATGGCTCGATTCGCTGGTCTGGACCAAGTTATGAGTAGAACTTTGTATTCCTCTAACCAAAAGAATACTAGAACAAAAATCTTAAAGGAGAGTTTCCTCTCAAAAACACAAAATCCTCCCGGCCTAAATAGGAATCATAGTTCATCCTTTCTCAAAAAAATATGCGCCGGCCCGTGCCTTTCCTCGACCTCCCTACTTCAAACCACACAGTCTGGTGAGACGGTGATGGGGGGAGATCGTTGTACTTTCCAAAAACCTAACCCTAACCCTAACCTAACCTAACCCTAACCCTAACCTAACCCTAACCCTAACCCTAAAGCTAACCCAAAACCAACACTCAACCTAAACCTACCGTTCATAGACCTATGGACTAAGGCTAAACCAAAACCAACACTCAACCTAAACCTACCGTTCGTAGATCTTTGGACTGTATCTAACCCAAAACCAACACTTAGCCTAAACCTAGCATTGGTAGACCTAAGGATTTGAAACCTAGCCGTCCCAGCCCTAGGGAATAAATGCCCAGATAGGCTAAACTCTTAGGAGGGAACAGAAAACAAAACCAATAGGACCGTAATCCAACATGCGTCATTAAAACATAACCATCGTAATGTCTTCAACCAAACGGAGGAGGAAAAAAAAAAGATTTTTGAGGGAATGCGATGCCGGGCCAGGATTATCAAGCGGTGACTTTCGAGTTGCGGCTGGATTCGCTGGTCCGGAGTAAGTTTAGTCAAAAACTTTGCATTTCCAGATCCAGTTAAGGTTCAGACCTAACCATCACATTAAACAAGACTGGGATACATCTGAATTCTTGGTCTTCCACATTACTAGCCCTACGCCCAAAGAGGCTTTTCTCCTAGACAGGAGACAGATCAACGCTTACCTGGTATAGTCTAACATGCGTCGGCCCGTGCACTTCCCTCAGACTCCCTACTCCAAACCTTCCTAGACGGGTGCTAGGTTGGGGGGAGCTGTTGTAATTTTTCTAACCTAACACAGCCTAGGTCAGACTAGTTCTGCCCTATGAATACTTTTGTCTCCTAAACCAACCCCTCACAGACTCTGGGGAGGTGGTATCTAATCAGTAACCAGCCTGCATTCAAAACCTACCTCTTATAGCCCTAAAGGATTTTTTTTATTTTTATTTATTTTTATTTTTTATTTTTTTTTGACTTGGGACAAATTCATATTGTAGACATATAGTTCATAACCCCAGAACCCCTATCTTAGTAGAATACTCCAGAAGTTAGTTAAATGCATATCAGATTTGGTGACTCAGTATTAGAGTTCTGGTCATTTAACGGGGAGACCCGAGTTTGATTCCCAACCTGGGGGGCTGTGTGGAGTGGTTTGGCATTGGCCTTTGGGATTTTGGATGCCAGAACCTTGTCTCTGGTAGCTTCATAGAAGGGGTTGGGGATTGAGTTTGTTTCTGAAGGGTTTTCTTATATTTAGGTTTTTTATATGTACTTTTGTGTAGCCCATATGCCTATCTAGGCATGTTCTCTGGAAAGAGAAAACCATATAGTCTATTGGGCATCGGCCCGTGCCCTTGCCTCAGTCTACCTATTTTAAAACTTCCAAGACAAGCTGTTGTAATTTCCATAAAACCTAACCTTGGCCAGAGCCATCAGACTTGACATACCAGTAATCACATGTTATTGTGATGGCCCTTTTTTTCCTTCTTGGGTACAGGGGAGAAATGTGATGCCGGACTGGGTTTACCTGGCGGAGCCTTCAGGCTCGGGCTGGGTTCGCCAGTTTGAAGCAGGTTGGACCAGAGTCCTTGCATTTTCTGCTCCTAGGTAGAATGTTTTTTGCTGCATTTTGATGGGGGGAGGGGAAGGGTGAGGAAAGTTTTCCTCTTGGCCTTGGGGTTGGGGGGATGGGGGAAAGGAGAGTGGACAGAGCCCAGACAGGCTCTTGGGGGAGGACACGTGGACCTGGTCGTCTCCTGGTCCACTAAATGATTGGTTGGTGGATCAATTGAATGCAATACGAATTTTGTGTACGGAGGGTTTGTTGATGATCTTTTCTGTTATCATAGGGATTTATTGGTAGAGGAGCGTTGGCATGGTGGCTAATCAATAGTTCAGGGGGTAAATTAAAAGCCTGAGTAAATTCTTGAAGGCATTCCATCATGCCCGCATGATCCAGTTGGCTGAGGATCAGAATCATGGTCCAGTGGGTTTGGAGCGTATGGCAAAGAATATTACAGTGGGGGTGCATCCAGCCCTCCCCCTCTGTGGACACAAACTGGCTGATTGATGGAAATGCTAGAAACTGACTCCATACGGGAATAGACATCCTGCATAACCACTATCAGGAGACTCTCCATGGGGCCACAGCAGAGTAACTAGCCTTTTCAGGTCTGGGCTGGAGGGAGGCCTGGCAGGTGGCAGTGAAATGGGCCCAGAAGGATTTGAAGACAATCCAAGAGTCCACGATTAATCTGACAGTAGAGCAGGGTGAAAAACTTATGATGAAAGAAGTTCCAGTGGCGGTGAGAACAACAGTGGGTGAGAGGTCGGTTCCGGAAGGAGGAGGACACAGGAGTGTGGAGCCGGAAGTACGTGCATTGCACCTTCGAATCGCTATCTGTAACCGCAGTAAAGGTGCAGGTGGTGCAAAGGCAAGGAGTAGGGAGTCAGGAAGTGATAACAATGACTCAGAATCTTCCAAGCCCTCCAAGGGGACGCCATAAGACCCTGGAATGGGGGGAAGCGGTGGAGCCTGTCCTGGGTTTGAATAAGGAGGCCTGGGAACCAACACAGGGCAACAAGAGCCCGGGACTGGAGGATTTGGGCTTATGGCAAGAGGAGATGAATTGGTCTTAGTCCCCGGAACCGGGTCAGGCCACACCCATGCCCCAGAGGAAGCCGAGTGGAGGTTCTCCATGTAAAAATCCTCCGGCAGCAGCTTCTTCAACAGGTTCAAAACTACAGAAGCAGAAGGTTCATCAGGCAGCCAAAGTTGAGTGGGAGAAGGTGGTGGTGGTGACAAATTTGCAAACTGGACCCTGGCCCCCAGCAGACCAGTATTGATTATGGGGGATTCCAATGTGGGTCGTCTTCCACCCACTGACAATGGGAATCTCGAGGTCGATTACTATCTGGGGGCGACTTTGGCACAGTCCTACCACGTGATTAAGTTTAGGACCCCAGTGTCGTCGGAGGTCCAACATGTTATCTTATCTTTTGGGTTAAATAACAGGGACCAAGTGAACCCGGCAATAGGTAAGGCATTGGAAAGACTGTTGGGGGCAGCCGTTAGTGCTTTCCCTAATGCAGTGATTCACATCCCCAAGATTAATTTTCACAAAGGGTTACCCAGACAGCAGATTAAGAACCTGAATAGGATAAATGGCTGCATCGAGGAAACAGGCCACAGCATTGTCCATCATTACTTTAAGAACTGAAGGCCAGTCAGTCCGGAAAATTGCAAAAACTTTGAATGTGTCCCCAAGTGTAGTTGCAAAAACCATCAAGCGCTACTACAAAACTGGCTCACATGAAGACCGCCCCAGGAAAGGAAGACCAAGAGTCATCTCTGCTGCTGAGGATAAGTTCATCCGAGTCGCACCTCAGATTAGAGCCTAGATTAATGCCACACAGAGTTCTAGTAGCAGACACATCTCTACATCAACTGTTCAGAGGAGACCGCAAATCAGGCCTTTATGGTCAAATAGCTACTAAAAAAAAAACACTACTAAGGAAAAGCAACAAGCAGAAGAGATTTGTTTGGGCCAAGAAACACAAGGAAGGGACATTAGACCAGTGGAAATCTGTGCTTTGGTCTGATGAGTCCAACTTTGTGTCTTTGTGCAACGCAGAAAAGGTGAACGGATGGTCTCTACATGCATGGTTCCCACCGTGAAGCATGGAGGAGGAGGTGTGATGGTGTGCTTTGCTGGTGACACTGTTGGGGATTTATTAAAAATTTAAGGTACACTGAACCAGCATGGCTACCACAGCATCCGGCAGCGACATGCCATCCCATCCGGTTTGCATTTAGTTGGACCAACACACCTCCAGGCTGTGTTCGGGCTATTTGGCCAAGAAGGAAAGTGATGGAGTGCTGTGGCAGATGACCTGACCTCCACAGTCACCTGACCTAAACCCAATTGAGAAGGTTTGGGATGAGATGGACCGCAGAGTGAAGGCAAAAGGGCCAACAAGTGCTCAGCATCTCTGGGAACTCCTTCAAGACTGTTGGAAAACCATTTCAGGTGACTACCCCATGAAGCTCATCGAGAGAATGCCAAGAGTGTGCAAAGCAGTAAATCAAAGCAAAGGCTGGCTATTTTGAAGAATCTAAAATATAAAACATGTTTTCAGTTATTTCACACTTTGTTCATTCACAGTTTTGATGCCTTCATTGAGAATCAACAATGTAAATAGTCATGAAAAAAAAAACATATATATATATATATATATATATGTGTGTGTGTGTGTGTGTGTGTATATATATTGTGCTCAATCTATCATGCCCACTGGAGTCTCATCAGTAGGTGACGCACACATGCACTAATAGCTCTGTAGCAAGCTAAAGCTGAAACATAACCTGCTCCAGGTTATCTTCAGAGAGGAAGTTGCTATGGCTAGTTACGTACTCTGAAAGTATGTTTTTTTTTTTTTTTTTAACTGAAAGTTGAGGTTATCTGCTTACTTACTTAACCCTACATATACTCGGGTATGTCACATAACCTGCTTTCTGGAATACCCCCTGTTCTTCTCCTCACCAGTTAGCAAAACTAGCATTGTTTGGTCAAAGTCTACACTAAAAAACAGCTGCATTCTCAGCTCAACCCAGTAAAGTGACCAGAATGCACATATTGAGACCAGGAATAATTGTAGGGTTAGGGTTAGGGTTAGGGTCATATCCACGTATCATTGTCCCTTTGTGTTGAGGGACAATGAATCTGTGTACCTTGTCTTTGTATTTCCCTGGGTAGAAATACGGGGTGGCGTAGTCACTAGTCACTAGCGCAGCACAATTATCTTGTTTTTGGGTGTGTGATTGGTTCACTGTCTACTCCTGCCACACATATTTTAGTTTTGATGGCACAAGATGATTGTTCTGTTGTTTTATGTGGATTTCCAGGAGATGTGCTCAAAGTGTCTGAAGTAGCAGGTTTGAAGGTTTGAATGAAATTACTTCAGTCACCTCTGCTTTGGTCCTCATTCTTGGTTTAAAAAAAACAAACAAACATCCCCTGACATCATGAAGACAGGCACACTCTCTTTCTCAGTAGTAAGTATAATCATTGTGTATATTAATGCTTTAAAAATTCTTAAATCAGAGCAGACATTTATGACATTAAGTGCTGCAGCCATAACAAAAAGTTAATATTTTCCTCAGTATTTTTTGCCATGTTTCCCAGTATGAATATCTTCACATCCTTAAATTAAGATACATTTACTTGAGATGCAAAATGAAGATATACAGTTTTATAAAAACTGATCAAAATTAAGATTATTCTTACAACAAGAACATGATCTGCCAGTGGGGTCAAAAAAATAATATTGTTTCTCTTTGAAACTGTATTGCAGCATCATAACTATATGCTCTGTTTCCATGACAACAATGCTGGTACCCCTGTAGTCAAAACACAAGACATTTGCTCTTATTTTATGTCTGCTTTGAACAACATTTAACACCATCTTCTACAATTGAGCTTTCTGAGCATTAGGAAAGCTTCAGAAGACTCTTAAAGGATTTACCTTTTCAGTTATCCTTCAGTCCGGCAAGGTGGACAGGGAGTTCTTGCTCAGAACAGAATTATCCCACAAATCCAAACTTTTGCTAATTGTCAGTTATTTTTGACCGTGGTGGTCCTGACAGAACTAGGATTCTAAAATCTACAGTGACAAAACTGGATTGGATCCCCACTACTGCACCCAACACAGTCCATAGGATTTAAATGAGAAAAAAAAAAAGAATGTTACATTTCATGTTATATCGGTATTGCTAATGGTTTAATTGTCCTAACCAAGTCTGTGCTCTCAAGGCACTTTTGATAAGGACTAGATAATTTCACCCTTGTTCATTCTAGGTTTCTGAAAGTGTCCATTTTGACTTACAAATCTAAATTGGAGAAAAAATTAATATTTTTTTAACATATAACTCACACAAAAATTCAAATTCTGCCATTAGTTACCTTCATGTCGTTCCAAACCTATAAGATGTTTGTTCATCTTCAGAACACAAATTAAGATGTTTTAATTAAATCTAAGAGTTTTCTGAATGTGCATAGACAGCAACCGTACTACCACATTCAAGGGCCAGAAATGTAGTAAGGACATTGATAAAATAGTCCACGCAACATCAGTGGTTCAACCGTAATGTTATAAAGTTACAAGAATACTTTTTGTGCGCAAAGAAAACAAAAATAGCGACCTTATTCAACAATTTCTTCTCTTCCCTTTCAGTCTTCGATGCATGGTTATGAGTGTACCATGTATGCGTGCAGTGCTTCTGAGACAGGAGCCAGCATTCTGACATACAACAGTATTGCATATGCTGCAGCTTGTTTTCAAGGAGAGGAATGCACATGCATGTGTCATGGTACTCTCATGTACATGCAGAGACTGACATGGAAGAGAAAAAAAAATGTTATAGAATAGAGTTGTTATTTTTGTTTTTCTTTGTTTTGTGTTAATGAGTACCACAACGCAATTTCTACGCTGCCCCTCTGGTGGTCTGTGCACACCACTGACAGAAATTGTAGTTTGAGAGTAATACTGTAATTTTTCCCCTCAACAACCCTGTCCCAAATGGTACACTAAACCCTTGCTGTCTTTTCTGTAAAGCCACTTTGACTGTCGGGAAGAAGTCTTGCTTCAGAGTTTGTGTCAGTGTGGCCTCAAAGAGGGCTCTAGTGAGCACATTTCTAAAGCCAAAAATTACAATTTGGACACCCTATAGCCTTGTGCACTTCACAAAGACGTACACGGCGGCTATTGTAAGTTAACCACAGTACATAAAATGTAGTGTTTCTTTCTAGTTAATAACTGTTCCACAAATTCAGAGTCCACTGTAGTCTCTATAATGTTATCTCTGTGCTGACTCAAATCACTTATTGTACATGGCCATTGCGGATCAGCAGAGGGCACTGTGCAGTCATGAGAGGACCTCAGTGCAATGACAACAGCTCTTATACTATCTCAAGTCAAGTTTATTCATACAGCGCCACCTCCAGTTTCAAGTCTCACCACCCATTTAGAACTAACTGAACAGAAATTCATCCACACTGTACCAGGCAGCAACAATCTGACCTCAGTGATAAATTGGGCCAGAAATGTTTAGAATGGAGTCTCTTCTTGTTGAAAAAAAAAAGAGGAGGAAAAAAAAATGATTTGCTGATTGTCATTACATTACAATTAAAAAAAAAAAAAAAATTTTTTTTGCAGCTATGTCATATAGAATAAATAATTTGGTTCCCCTAAGAAATCTTTCAGTAACAGATTTTTCCTTGTTTGAATGAATTTATTTATTTATTTATTTATTTATTTTATTGTGTATTGCTGTACACCCAAAATGCTTTACAATTATATGAGGGCGTCTCGCCTCAACCACCACCAGTCTGCAGCATCTACTTGAATAATGCAACGGCAGCCAGTGCAACAATACCAGTGTACTTGCCACACACCAGTTACAGGTAAAGAGGACAGAGAGAGACAGCGCCAATTCGGTGGATGGGGATTCTTAAAAGGCCATGATTGACAAGGACCAATGGAGGGAATTGGGCCAGGATACCAGGCACACTCCCCTATTCTTTACAAAAAGTGTCTTTTCCAAGTGATATTGAAACTATTTATTTTGTAGTGCCTCTTTTGCTAATTGATTGCTAATTGAAATTTTGTTCCCTTTCACTCCCTCATGTGCTGGTATCCAACAAAACCGAGTATCTATACCACCCCTATGTAACCTATGCAACACAAACTGTGATAGGGTTCTGTAAATAGATCTTCTCTTACAGATGTCATTGACTGTATACTTTTATGACAGCTAAGGAACCACAATGATCACTAGGAAGGTCTCTGGTTATATAGTAGTTAAACAGAAAGTTAGTGTAGAGGAAGCAGAGGGAGAAGAACACAGTCAGTACTCGGGTGAGGGCTCCCTCTGCTGGCTTGGCATTGCAAATTGTTATCGAATGATAAAAAGACACTAATTTACACAAAAATTGGAAATCAAAGGTGTCTAGCAGTACACATATCACATGAATTAAGTTGCTGGATGGAACTGTTCTATAAAAATTGTTAATTTATGATTAACACCTTGTTATTGGTTTGTTCCTGCACTTGTTGACCAGTTAAAAGATATGCAGAAAAATAGAAAAGGTACTGGTAAATGGTAAAGTTACAACCTGAGAACACAAAAGTCAATGTGTAATTTTAATTTGTCCTGCCTTTAGCAACTCTCCCTGAAAATGAGTTCTGTCATGACAACTCTCGGAGGAATTGGCATGATAATGTACATGACAATGATAATGTATTTGGTCTTGGCGGAATAGATCTGCTACGCTGCTGCTGCGGCAGAGCAAGTACCGAGACTTGCTACTGCCAATACATCCACAACATGCTGCTGTAAGCATGTTAGATATACTGCTGCTGCACATCTTGTAGCATATCTATACAGGTGGAGCTGGGGAAGATGGAGGCTTTCTGAAGCATGCTGCAAACTTCAACATCAAGTACTAGTCATATATTTTAATGTTAAGCGGTAAGCTCATTGGCTACTGATACAGGAGAGAACCAATGTGCCATGTGGTTATGATGTCATGTTGTCAGACTGAGTTAGATCCATTGGACTGCGTTCTAGAGTTTCATGCCAGAACTCTGTATTTGGCAACACTGCCCCACTGCCTCACTGCGGTTTGCTCGTTCGCTGACAGGGTCCGGTACTTTATGAGAGATTTGCCTCAGAGAAAGGTAAGTGTGAATATATAAACCCATGTAACAAAAAACATGTTTACAAGAACATAAGATTAAAAGTTGTTCGATGTTGTAATATCTTTTAAACTATTTCTAGCATGACGTTGGTTGTTTTGAGCTGTTGCTGCTCGAGCTGAGTTTTGGAGAGATTTACCTCAGACAAAGGTTTATCAGGCATAACATATATAATTTCCTTCGTTATATAATTTCCTTCGAACTGTATTTCCAGCCCAGTGCTGTTGTGAGACGTTTGTTCCCGCTTCAGCTGCCTTCACTCAGCGTGAGGTGACAGCCGCTGAGTGTTTTTTTTTTAGAGAGAGATTTATGTCAGAAGTAAGGGAGGATTGGGGAGTTCCGGTTATGGCGCCTGAGGAGTAGGATTGCGTGCGGTTCGCTCCCGTAAACTTTTCAGTTTTGTCAAACAAACCTCAGCGTTTTTGTTAGTATCTGACAGTTTTTGTTTACCAACTGTCCTGGGACTTCAATTGCTTTTGAAATGTCCAAAGGAAGAGGCAAACAGGTCGATAAAGACCGAGAATGCGCTCTCTCGCCGAGTACTAGCATTACGCTAGCCGAGATCACTGCTCTACACGACGATCTCAGAGCCTCAATTGCCGCAGACTTCAAAGCATCCTTCGAAAGTTTTGCAGTCAAACTAGATAACATTCAATCCACGGTGGCTGATCATGATATGCGCATCGGTAATCTCGAGTCCGGCACTACAGAGATTAGTCAGCAGCTTGAAAAACTCGAAACTACATGTTCGGCGCTCCAGAAGGATAACGAGTGGCTTAAGGCTAAAGTCTCAGATCTTGAAAGCCGTAGCCGACGCCAAAATATTCGAATCCTGGGCTTACCCGAGTCAATCGAGGGACCGCGTCCGACGGTCTTTTTCTCTCAGCTTCTGGTCGATGTCCTTGGCTCCGAAGTTTTAACTTCCCCGCCCGAGCTGGACAGAGCTCATCGTAGCCTCGCACCTAAACCCGCGCCCGGGCAGAGATCACGACCTGTCATTTTGCGATTCCATCGCTTTCAAGTGAAGGATTTGGTCATTCGTGAATCTCGGAAAAAAGGTGAGCTGCTGTACGATGGCCACAAGATTCGTATATTTGAAGACTACTGTCCTGAGGTTTTGAAGCTTCGCGCCGAGTATAAGGATGTGATGTCGTCACTTTACAAACGCGGACTCAGGCCTGCGCTTCTCTACCCTGCTAGACTGCGGATCACGCTTCCTAACGGTGAGAAGAAATGGTTGGCCTCTGTTTCTGAAGCCAATGTTTTCATCCAAAGTCCGGTCTAGTCGTAAGTGATGGACTTGAGATGTATACTATGAGCAGCCTTTAATATTTTGAACGTGTTGCACAGGATGAAGGATACTGGGCTGCTCATATCCTGAGCTGTGGATTTAAGACCTGTCTGTTTGCTGAATCTGACAAACTTGTTTTTGTTTATCTATTTGGACATTTTTTTCACAGTTTTTTTTCTGTATGTCATAAATACATGAATATGTATTTTAGTTTGGTTGGACAATAAGCTCAGGCAGGTTTTATTATACTGTGACTGTGAGCTATTCTGTTTATTTTATTTATTTATTTATTTATTTATTTTTTGACCCCTGTCCTGGGTGGTGAATATTTCACTTGACTGGAACTTAAATTTTAAAAGGTCGAGCTGTTGATTTTGTTTTCTTAAAATATTGTTTATTGTACAGACCAATTGATTCTAATCATAAATCTTAAGATGTTTCTATTTGGTTAATTTTGGGTATCCAGTATTACTACTCCTTTACATTTTGTGTAGTTAATATGTTATTTACCCATTTTTCCCCTCTTCTTTTCCCACAAATAGTTGGTACTCAAATTTTATGTTAGTTTTGACTTAAAGTCTAAGTCTGTCAGTAACTTTTTAATATAAACATTATTGAGGTTACATTTCATTTATGGGAGGACTAGGAGTTAAGGAACTTGCCTGCTGTTATGGTAAAGCGGTCCCAGCTACTGTTCTCGTTGTTAGCTGGTGCAAGGGTGGGTTTAAGTTTTTTTTTTTTTTTGTTTTTGTTTTTTTTTTTGTTTTGTTTTGTTTTGTTTTGTTTTGTTTTGTGTGTGTGTGTGTGTGCAATCATTACTGTTGTACAATATACTATCTGTATTCTCATACACTACAAGTCATGTGTGTTGTTGGCTGGGCTGTGTATATGGGGAGTGGAGACCTCAGAAATCAGATCTTTTCATAGTACCTGTTATTTAAGTCACTAATGTGTAATAAGTCGGCACCACGTGGTGTACTAAAATTCACTAGTTGGAATGTTAAGGGACTGAATTCCCCAGTGAAGCGAAATAAAGTTCTTAATTATTTAAAACATTTGAATACTAGTATAGCCTTTATTCAGGAAACACACCTTAGGTCTGCAGATCATCTAAGAATTAGAAAGGGCTGGGTAGGTCAACTTTATCATTCTAATTTCCAGAGTAAATCTCGAGGTGTAGCTATTCTCATCCATAAATCTGTTCCTTTTTCTGTTGATGAGACCATCTCAGACCCCAACGGGCGTTTTATTATTGTCAGAGGACGGATCAACGGAGTCCACTTGATTTTGGCAAATATATATGGCCCCAATTGGGACGATGAGGCTTTTTTCAAAAAAATCTTGTTTTCTCTCCCTGATCTGCATTTTAATCAACTAATTCTGGGTGGGGATTTTAACTGCTGTCTAGACCCTCTTCTTGACCGTTCCTCATCTAGGCCATGTGCCTTGTCTAAATCTGGCAAAATTATCCATCATTTTATGGAACAATATGCGGTTTCTGATGTTTGGCGTTTTTTTAATTCTAATACAAAACAATTTTCTTTTTTTTCCCCTGTTCATCATTCCTTTTCGCGCATTGACTACTTTTTGGTTGATAATAAATTGCTCCCATTGGTTAGTTCATGTATTTATAATACTATTGTAATATCAGACCATGCGGCTGTTACATTTGACCTTGCTCTTCCAGGTTTTTCAATGTCTAGATCCCCTTGGCGCTTTAATTCTTTACTTCTTAATGATCCCGACTTTATAGCAGTTATTAATGATCGTATTGACCTCTTTATTTCCACAAATTCTTCTCCAGACGTTTCAGCTAAGACAATTTGGGAGGCATGTAAGGCTTATTTAAGGGGAGAAATTATTTCATATGCAGCCTATAAGAGAAAAGTAATGAATGAAAGATGGTCTAACCTTTCTGAATCTTTAGCAGACATCCAGTCTAATTGTATCAACTCAACAAATTCAGACCTCTTTGCCAAATTTCTTACAACAAAAGCAGAGTTGGATTTACTTGCTACAAATGAGGCAATTGTTGCTCTCCATAAAACTCACTCTAATTATTATGAATTTGGCGATAAATCGAGTAAATTGCTTGCTCATCAGTTGCGTCAGTCTGCGGCCTCACATTTTATTACTCAAATCTCCACCCCCGCTGGGCCCTCAGTTAATCCACTAAATATTAATGACCAATTCAGAGATTTTTACACTTCTTTATATACCTCAGAAAACATAGTTGAAGAGACTCAGCTTGATAGTTTTTTCAGTTTCCTAAATATACCCCATATTGAATCTGATTCTTCCTTTACTTTGGCAGCTCCACTTTCATTAGATGAAATAAAAAATGCTCTTAGTCTAATGCAAAATGGCAAATGCCCAGGACCCGATGGTTTTCCTGCAGAATTTTTAAAGACATTTTCTGATAAATTAGCACCTCTTTTGCTTAACATGTTTAATGAGTCTTACAATGCAGGTATTCTTCCAGACTCTCTGCGGCAGGCTATTATTTCCCTTATTCTGAAGAAGGACAAAGATCCTTCTCAGTGCAGTAGTTATCGTCCCATCTCTTTACTTTGTTCTGACGTGAAGTTATTAGCTAAAGTGCTAGCAAGACGTTTGGAAACTGTTCTTCCTGCGATAATCTCTCCAGATCAAACAGGATTTATTAAAAATAGACACTCTTTTCACAATATTAGACGCCTATTCAATGTTCTTTACTCCTCCCCTTCAAATGTATCTCCAGAAATGGTTATTTCCATGGATGCGGAGAAGGCATTCGATAGAGTCGAGTGGAGCTATTTGTTTTACACACTAAAGAAATTTGGTTTTCCCAATCAATTTATAGCTTGGATTAAGCTTTTATATACATTCCCCGCAGCTTGTGTGCGTACAAATAATAATTATTCTAAGTATTTCACCCTTGGTCGTGGGACTAGGCAAGGCTGTCCACTCTCCCCTCTGTTATTTGCAATAGCCATTGAACCTTTGGCAATTGCTTTAAGATCCAGTTCTATGGCTGGTGTACAGAGGGGTGGGATGGAACATAAGCTGTCTCTATACGCAGATGATCTTTTACTATATGTGTCTGACCCTGGCTCCTCCATTCCCTTGTTGCTGAATCTACTAACAGATTTTGGCCCTATATCGGGCTATAAGTTAAATTTGAATAAAAGTGAATTGATGCCCATTAATAAATCAGCCTTGGAATATCCATTAGCATCTTTGCCTTTTAAATCCTCCCCACAGTGTTTTAGATATTTGGGCATAAATGTAACTAAACGCTTTTCAGACTTATTTGATCATAACTTTGTCCCATTAGTTAATCGTCTTACACAGGATTTCAGTCGCTGGTCCCTCCTTCCTATATCTCTGATTGGTAGAGTAAACTGTATTAAGATGAACATTCTGCCCAAATTTTTATATTTATTCCAATGTATTCCTATTTTTATTCCAAAGTCTTTTTTTGTCACACTTGACAGTTCTATTTCTAGTTTTCTCTGGAACAAAAAAACCCCCAGGATTCGAAAAAACATTCTTCAGAAATCAAAACAACTGGGTGGTTTATCCCTTCCAAATTTTCAAATATATTATTGGGCAGCGAATATTCGTTCTACTCTATATTGGATCCATTCATCCAATTTAGTTGATTTAAATCTCCCTTCTTGGCTGCATATTGAGATTGCCTCTTGTAGTAGGTCTTCCTCTTTGACCTCCCTTTTATGCCTCCCACGTACAATGTCTCCAATGAAATATTCAAATAATATAATTGTAAGAAACAGTCTTAAAATCTGGACCCAATTTGTGCGTCACTTTAGTCTTCATAATACTCCTTTACTATCCCCAATACATTCTAATCCTTTATTCTACCCTTCTACCCTGGATAATGCTTATGCCTCATGGAGAGATCTTGGATTAGTCTGTATGGGTGACCTTTACATTGATGGCGTTTTTGCCTCTTTTGATCAGTTAACCTCTCAGTTTAATATCCCCAAAAAACATTTTTTTAGATATTTACAAATTCGAGATTTTGTACGTAGAAAATTTGTTAATTTCCCAAATGTGCCTCTTTCTTCTGATCTGGACATTATACTGGCTGTGGATCCTGGTGCTAAAGGGTCAATTTCTAAATTAGTTAATATAATTGTTGATTTGCAATCTTTCTCTGATAACCTACGTATTATCTGGTCCCAAGATATCGGTACTGACATTAGTGTGGAAACATGGAAAAAGGTCTTGGATAGAGTTAGCTCCTCTTCTCTCTGTGCACGTCACAGGCTCATTCAGTGCAAAGTGGTACACAGGGCCCATTGGTCAAAGAACAGGCTTGCTCGCATTAACCCTTCTATTGACCCTGAGTGCGACAGATGTCATTCCGGCTCAGCAACTTTAATCCACATGTTCTGGTCTTGTCCTGCCCTGTCTACTTTTTGGAAGCTAATTTTTGGTTCATTGTCAGCCATTACTTCTATCGATATTCCACCTTGTCCAATTACTGGTTTATTTGGGGTTCTTCGACCTGGCCTCTTTTTGCCTTCTTATTTTTCAGACTTTGTAGCCTTTTTAACCCTTCTGGCTAGGCGTTCAATTCTCCTGAACTGGAAAAGCCCTCATCCTCCATCCCATACCCGTTGGGTAAAGGATGTTCTTTACTTCATGAAGTTAGAGAAAATTAGGTACTCTCTTCACCGACCAAGTAGTATTTTCGTTAAACTCTGGCAGCCCCTTTGTGAGCATGTCCAAACTCTCCAGCTTGACCCGGCTCTTTGTGATTGAGTCTTCCTTTATTTCACCAACAACTTTGTTTCGATACTATGTACGGCTTGATGAACATTCTGTTAAGCTGCATTTGCCATATGAAGGATTGATTGCATTTGTTTTTTTTTTTTTTTTTTTTTTTCTTGTGTTTTTTTTCTTTCTTGGTTTTGTTTGTTTGTTTGTTTTTTTTCTTTCACTTTTTATATATATATATATATATATTATTATTATTATTGTAAAAGTTATTTTGTGTTTTTGGAATTTTTGTATTCTTTTGTAATGTATTTTAAAATGTATAAATAAAATGTTAAAAAAAAAAAAAAAAAAAAAAAAAAAAAAGAAGTAAGGGAGGATTTACAGAAACGTTTTGAATAGTCTATTTAGCAAAACATAATCTTAAGTGTTTTAATGCATATATTTGAGTGGGTTTATGTTGTAAAATTAATCTAGCTATCTTGGTAAGCTGCTAACTGCTACGTCAAATAAAAAAAAATAAATAAAAAGTTAGCTGTTAGTAAAATGTACATGTGTATTAATTAATGTTAGTTTAGCTAGCGTGCTTTAGTTGTTAAAGTATTCCCCATTGACAAATCCACAGACACATTCTCCTGAACTGTTTTCAACCCTAAACACTGCAGCTAACTTTGGATTCTCCTGAGACAGACTCTAAGGAGAAATGGTGCGCCTTAGCAACAACATTTGTTAATATATCATAATTTTCAAAGTGCAGCATAAATTTCACTCCTTTTGTTCATGTCTGTCACAAATCATGCCACTGTGGCTCCCTCCTCTCACCACTCAAGGGAGCCATCACTGTTACTCAGAACTCTGTCATGAACTCTATCATGGACTCCATTACCCACAACCCCTTCTTGTGGACCTATCACCTTTACACCTGTCGGCCATCTTTACTCATTATACATGGACTATAAATAGAGCTTCATTTCACTGTGTACTTTTGCAAAGTCTTGATTAGCCCAGTCTGTCAATTCTGAGCGTTTATTCCTTGTGTTTGTTTTCTGTTGTCGAGCTAGCCTTGTTTTCCATTCCTGATTGTCTATCTGCCTGCCTATTGACTCCCTTGCTTGCCTATTGGATTACTTTGTTTGCTCGCTGCCGGACGACTCTCTGGTGATTTCTAAGTTGTTCCTGTTTGCCCCTGTTAGACCTTGCCTGCTGTACTCCGATTATTGGTTACAATAAAGTTTACATTTACATTTACATTACATTTACATTTAGTCATTTAGCAGACGCTTTTATCCAAAGCGACTTACAATAGAAGCAATCAGAGCAACAAGAGAGCGACAGTGTATAAGTGCTGTGGCAAATTTCAGTTAGATAAACACGATAAGTCTTGCAAGGGTTTTTTTTTTTTTTTTTTTTTATATAAATATAGAAAACTGAAAAGAGTAGGAAAGAGCTAGTGTCAATTGGTCAAGTTCTGCCGAAAAAGATGGGTTTTCAGACGTTTTTTGAAGATGGCCAATGACTCAGCTGATCGAATTGAGATGGGTAGGTCATTCCACCAGCTGGGAACAGTCCACAAAAAGGTACGTGAAAGTGATTTTGAGCCTCTTTGGGATGGCACCACAAGGCGTCGTTCATTTGCAGAACGCAAGCTTCTGGAGGGGACATAAGGTTGGATTAGACAGTTTAGGTATTCTGGTGCAGTGCCAGTGGTTGTCTTGTAGGCAAGCACCAGTACCTTGAATTTGATGCGAGCAGCTACTGGCAGCCAATGCAGTCTGATGAAGAGAGGTGTGACATGGGCTTTCTTCGTTGGCTAACCGAAACTACAAAACTACACGAGACCCACGAGAACAAACGCGACTTGAGCGAGTGGTTCACACGGTAAACAAAGTAAGCAAAACAAATATCTCCTAGCAACAACAATCGCGTTAAAATCTAATGAGTAAAAAAGACAAAACACTTACAGACTGCTGTTCCTTCTGCTGTTCTGTTGCTATGACTGGTACTACTTGCAAATCGGTAAATAAGTACTCCAGCTGGCTTTGGCCACGCCTTGCTAGTTGGCTAACCGAAACTACAAAACTACACAAGACCCACGAGAACAAACGCGACTTGAGCGAGTGGTTCACACGGTAAACAAAGTAAGCAAAACAAATATCTCCTAGCAACAACAATCGCGTTAAAATCTAATGAGTAAAAAAGACAAAACACTTACAGACTGCTGTTCCTTCTGCTGTTCTGTTTGCATATGGATCACACCACTGACTCCTTTGTAACAATGTCAATGTTCTAGTTTAAGTGTAAAAATCTACAATGTATTTTGTTTTATTATATCATATGATTTTATGTATATACTATGTATGATGTTTTAGGTCAGACAACCAATGCTGCATTCTTCTGGAAAACTGCTGCTCTTCATAAATCAGGTAATTTGCAAAGAAATATCTTTTGAATACCATTTAGTTATTCAGATTATCTTATATTTTATTCAGTTACTAAATCTGCAAGATAGCACTTTGACTAGCTTTGATTTTGTCCTAATCTTAATAAAGTTTATTTTAGTTCAGTAAACAAAGAGAAACATTTTCAGGTACTCCAACCAATTAGTATCAGATTAAGTCTATATATTGCCACTTTTCTCACCTCCATTCCCAGAGGACAGCAGGCCAAATATGTTTAATCTTAACCTCTTCCTGCATACATAGTTACGGTGAATGGCACGGGACATCTTCAGTTCACACAGTTTTGTTGTAGCCTTGTCATATTAACTCATGGCCACAACGTCTTTTGTTGAGGGAACGACATATTCTTCATGTGGCCAAGAGTTTAATGCGTAAACAAACCTGCATAACCATAGTAACCTGGGATTATCAAAATGAGAATCCCATTTATTAATAGTTTACTTTGAATTAATGTTAATTATTATAGAAATTATTACATTACGTTTAATAATAATAAAACACATTTAATAATAATATACAATTAAATAAAAAGACACGATCAGTTAACGAATTTACAGAACTGTGGGATGGATAAAAATGTTTTATCCATCTCTGATAATCCCAGGTTGGGATGGACACACAGGTTTGTTTACATATATGTGACCCTTGACCACAAAACCAGTCATAAATAGCACAGGTAGATTTCTAGCAAAGGCCAAAAATACATTTTATGGGTCAAAATTATTATTATTTTTTTTTTTTTCTTTTATGCCATAAATCATTAGGATATTGGGTAAAGATCATGTTCCATGAAGATATTTTGTAAATTTCCTACCATAAATATATCAAAATGTAATTTTTGATTAGTAATTGTCACACAATCACAGGCGAGAGTTGCTTTTATTATTTCACTGCTCGCCAGAAGAGCCCTACAATGGACTGACGTAATGTGGACATCAGATAGTCAGCTGATCTACTCACTGTCTGGCTTCATCAAGCACTTCCGAGAGGTATTCAGTCAGTCACTCTACAACAGAAATCTTTGTGCACAACAAACTCCAGCGCCTGCGGCAAATTGATTCATCAATTCACGACTACACTCTTCGCTTCCACACTCTCGCAGCCAGCAGTGGGTGGAATAAGACCGCTCAGCTCGCGGCCTTAGGGCGAGGTCTGAACCCCACTGTTCGTCAGCAAATGGCCATCTATGAGGACTCTGTGGGATTACAAAATTTCCTGCAGAAAGCCTCTCATATCTTTCAACACTTAAACACTTTCCACATGGAAATCTCTCGCTGCAGCTGCCTCTTCTGAGCCCGCTCCTCCAGCACCAGAGGCCATGATTACTGAGAACTACCATCTCACCCGCTCCGAACTGGCATGATGTCTCACCACCGGCATCTGCCTGTACTGCGGCTCTCAGGACCACCTACTGCGCACCTGCCCCGTTCATCCATCACGCCCAGTGGTGAGTACTGTCCATATAAATAATACTGTTGCTCACATACCTTACACTGATGCTCTCCTCACCATTCATCATCGCTCTCTCAGTTAAAGTCCTGGTGGACTCCAGGGCCTCCAGAAAATTCTCATCTCGTAGCCTCGAATGGTTCCATATACCCTGCACTCCCAAAAAATCTATGTACCAGGGCCTGTATTTATCAAGCCTCTACTCTCAAGAACACTGCAAAGAATTTCAGTGCATTTCAGTCAGAACTTAAGTGAAGTATAGGACTGAATCTTAAGTGTCAGTCTTAGAGATGATTCACGACACTTTGCTGTGCCACAAGACAGATTTTGGATGATGAAATAGACATGGACCAATCACTGAACAGATTCATTGAATCGTTAAATTCCTCATAGGGGTTTACATTCAACACACATTTGACAATACAGAATTTTCAAGAGAATACATTATGACAGGGGAACAAATCATCATCACAACCTTTAATTTAGGTTTGTGCTGATAGGCGATTTTGTATTGACACAGTCGATCTGAATGAGGAAGTCCAAGGCTTAAATGGAGTGTCTGATTGGTAGCAGCTGTGTGGGTGTAATCAGTGCAAAGGGTGATGGGGAATGTAGTCCGTGGTGACGTGGAAGTCTGTGTAGTGTAAGAGTCAAATAGTGAGAACGCTGATGCAGCTTTTGCTGAGGGTGGATTTCCTGCTTGTGAGGACATGCCCTTGAGCACACTCCAATTGCAAGTCTTGTTCTTTACAAAGAAGCCATGGCTCACTTCTACTGCTTCCCGTTCTGGTCCTTCTACTTCCGGGTATGAGGCTGCAGTGAAGTGTGTGGAAGGAAAGTGGGGGGAAGCGAGTGAGACCCTTTCAGGTCAAACCCGCAGGGCACTTGTTTTTTTTTTTTTTTTATTCGGGGCTCCTGCTGGGGAGGAGGAAGTTACAGCAGCATCAGAGTCATCTGACACAGAAATGTTGACTGAGCAAGCCTCTGCGGATGCTGAAATGGCGGCCGTGCTTGAACGGGCAGCCAGAGAGATCGGGCTGGAATGGAATTCTCCACTCCGGTTAGAGTTGGAGCATTAACCCTGAGTGCTCTAGGCTTGATGATTGGTATCTGGGTGAGAACCGTGACTCCAGGCCACGCCCCACCGCAGTGCCCTCATCAGGCTTCGAAACATTCCTGAGACAGGCAGCCCAGAGGACAGGGACCTGCTGACCTGCCCAGATCCACCCTTGGCGAGGGGATGAGTGGTGGGTTCAGCTCCACCCCGGCTGTCTGCCACTCGGCAGATGGCTACCACATGGTCAATAAAAGAGCAATTTCCTCCTTCTCTGGACATTATTCACAGTGTGTCTGGCCCTCCGCAAGATGGCCAGGCGCTTTATCAAACCAGAACTTGCCCAGACACTCTGTGCCTCAAATTCATCATCCAGACAATCCCCTGAGTTCAGGTGAGCCTCTGGTCAATACCAATCTGATTGCTATTCACCGGACAAAACACTCAGTGGTCTTCAGGGCTTCTTACCTCCAGCCACTGTGTTTATAGCTCCGATCAGCCACAAGAGCCCCACTCCAGAGACGTTGGGTGTGATCCCACTGAGACCGCTAACGCAAAGTCTAAAGGATTGGCTCAACCCAACCAATCCCTCTTGTTAGCTCCTCAGAACCATCGGACTCGGCTACGCAATCCAATTTGCGAGGTGTCCGCCCAAGTTCAAAGCCATTCTTTTTACTACGGTGCAGGGCAAGTATGCTGCGGTTCTTTGGCAAAGTCGCAACCCTTCTGGTGAAGGATGCGATGGAGCCAGTCCCCTCAGCCGAAATTAAGAAAGGGTTTTACAGCCCCTACTTCATTGTACCCAAAAAGGATGGTGGGCTCAGACCAATCCTGGACTTGAGAGTCTTGAATCCTTTGGTTCAGGGCAAGCACGTGTTGGTCCAGACAGACAACAAAGCGACCGTAGCGCACATCAACCACCATGGCGGTGTTCGCTGCTTTCGCATGTCACAACTGGCCCGCCATCTCCCACTCTGGAGTCAGCACAGACTCAGGTCTCTACATGCCATGTATATCCCAGGTGAACTCAATCGTGTAGCCAATGCACTCTCACTCTCAACGCACAGACTCTGTGCAAAGTCAGGGAGCACAGGGAACAGCTCCTGATGGTAACCCAGTAGTGGCCCAACAGGACCTGGTTCTCAGAGCTGCTGCTCCTTTCTTCCATCTCTCCCTGACGCATTCCTCTGAGGAAGGACTTCCTTTCTCAGGGGAAGGGCACAATCTGGCACCTGCCCCCAGATCTCTGGAACCTCCATCTATGGTCCCTGGACATGACCAAGACTATTTCAGAGACTTTTCTCCACAGTGATAAACACCCTTGTACAGGCCAGAGCTTCATCCATGAGGCTGTACGACCTGAGCAAGTTTAGGTGTAGGGTTAGGTACATACCATGTGAACATCACACCTGTATGTCACAAAACCGCAGATTAGATGGGTCAGCCGTATGGCTTGAGAAGGCCTTAGACTTTCTATCACGTGATAAAACCGAGATAGAGAAAGCTACAGGCACACTGGGTTCCAGCTTATTCTGTAAACATTCCTAAATGCTGCTGCTATCGTAGCGGGGACCCAAAACATATAACTGAGAGCTGTTATCAGTTGTTTTTGGTTCACCTAGAGCAGATGGAGGAGGGTTTGGGCCCTGGCGTTATGGACATGGCCGGAGAGCTCTCACAGGAGGAGGAGGGCAAGCTGGGCCCACAGGCTTTGGTGGTTGTGGTGCCTGCTGTTTTTTAGTTGATATCTGTGGGCTTGCAGCAAAAGAGTGGGAGAGTCTGGTTCCAGCATATACCAGTTCCTCCATTTTCTGTGAGAAGTGGAGATGCTAGGGATAGGGATAATGTGTCTGGTGAACAGGGCTGTGGCTCTGGTGTTTCCGGTGGCTGAAATATGTTATCAAATGCTACCTAAGAGATGAATTAGCTGGTTCAGGTATGTTTGATCAGGGTTGGAGCTGATTTTTGCAGGATGGTAGATCAATTCACCTAACCTGCATGTCTTTGGACTGTGGGAGGAAACTGGAAACCAGAGTAACCGGCTTAAACCCACAGTGACACATTCAAACTTCACACATAAATTCCTCCCGGGGACCTTCTTGCTGTGAGACAACATGGCTAACCACCGAGCCACTGTCTGTTTATTATTATTATTATGATTATTATGATTATGATTATGATTATGATTATTATTAACAACAACAACAACAACAACAATAATAAGGCGGTTTCGGACGCAGCCCATGAGTTTGTCATAATTTGCCACCAACAATTCTGTGTTGTTTTCTACTTGTCACTGTGTAAAGATGGAAAATGCGCAATGACATATACTCTAGTCCTAATGAAGTGAGCCAGCTGTACATATTTACATCCTGAGACAGCTGATAAACAAGAGGAGCTCTGTCACTATAATAAACCTTGTGCTCTGTCTCTCTGCTTCTAAGTCTTTTTATTAAGTAATGAAATCTATGGACTGCTATAATCCTGTGTAATTTGTGCTACACTGATATGCTCTCATTAAAACAGTCAATCCTGTTTCATTACTTGATATACTCAAACTGACCTTTTCTCGATCATCTTTTTCTCTCACACATATACAATGTTATCAGGCACAGTAAAAACAATGTATCATATATGCAAAAACATATCATATGCAAATCATATTACATGTGTAACATATAGCATGTTTTGAAGACTATCATCAGAACTGTTACTTAGAAATGTTATTTTTGTTTACTTAGGGTAAGGGTCTACCATGAACACACTGACCATTTAAACTTTATTTCTGGTTTCTGAATATTATGTTATGACAAAAGTCAAAAGAAAAACAACAACACAGGTTTGGTTTTCAGTAGGGTTAGTTAATGAGCATAGGCTTTTTACTCAGAAAGAGAGAGTTAGAGAAGGATGGAGAATGTCACAGAGACAGAATGCCAGCCTGTCAGTCAAGTCTGAAGGAAGATGCAACCCACAGCAATATGTTATAACAAAGACATCTCAGATAAGAAACGTTAATAAATGAGTAATCGTAACAAAAGCATACATTAAGTGCACACGGAAGCTCAAATGTGTGTGACGCGCTAGAACAAATCTCACTGTGGCCCTGTCCCAAATAACACCCTAAACGTCACAGTCTTTCTCTGAGTCCACACTTACGTGACATATTGCAGTTTTGAAAGTCTGCTGTGGAGCTTGCACCAGTGCTAGTGAAGTGTGTATGGAGGGCATATAATTACCACAAATGTGCTCACAAGCACCCTTCTGAATGCTAAGATGATGAATGGGACACCCTATGGTCTCGTGGACTCAACGGACATGCACATGCAGTGGCCACTGTATGTCTGTAAGACTGCAAGTGCACATGAAGTGTTCCATTTGGGACAGGGCCTGTTTCGCACACATCACACGCACATATGAGTGTCTTCTTTCCCTTTTAATGGTGCTTGGCAAAAACATTTAAGGTTGCATACTGTCACCTATGACACGACACAGGCATAACAGCTGACATAAACTATAGATCAGGCTTACGAGAGCCGTTACCGATCAATTATTATTTTTTTTTTTTAAATCTGCCCGATCCTTGAGATCAGCTCAGGACATATCTACTTTACACCAACAACTATTACATAAAAAGCTACCTAAGGGACACATACAATTTTAAATGTTCCTACACACAGAAAAATAAGGGGCCAGATTTGTACCTTTTGAGGTACAACAGCTTGTCTCTGGAGCAGTACCCGTAAAAGGACATCTTTTACCTCTCCCCTAATAGGTACATATTAGTACCTTAAGGGTACGTATTACTACTCTAATGTACTAATATGTACCTGTTATGGGTGAAAAAGTTATAAATATGTCCTTTTAAAAGGGACTGGTCCAGGGACAAGCTATTGTACCCCAATTTTACAATTTGAAAACCCTTTTTTTCTGTGTGTATAGAGAAGAGAGAACGAGATGGTGTGTGTGTGTGTGTGTGTGTGTGTGTGTGAGGTTCAGCTTTGAGTAGTGGATTGCATCTCCTGAAACCACAACCGAGTTATCTATTTACAGCTCTGCGACAGGCTGCAAGAGCACAGCTATCAACACACACTTACACACGTGCAAACATACGCAGCTTCTAAAATGTAGAAACACACAAATGTTTACGAATCCTCTGAGTTTCATAGGAAATTGGAATCATTTAATCTAGTTAATCTAAATTCTTTATCTAAATTCATCTATGAATGAATTTGCCACAAAAATCTTTTTTGAATCTTAAATTTAAAGGAAAGGAAAGCAGAGCAGTTGGGGGTTTGGTGCCTTGCTCAAGGGTCTCACCTCCGTCATGGTATTGAGGGTGGAGAGAGCGCTGGTCATACACTCCCCCCTCCGACAATCCCTGCCGGACCCGAGACTCGAATTTACAGTATGTTAATATATTAAAGATGCAGTGGATGCAAGCTTTACAGTACAGTAATTTACAGTACATAGAGGTTTCTGAGGAAATTTGTTTCTCTTCTTTATATGAAAGAATAAAGTAAGAACCTCAGTATTTGTGCTTTAGGATGCATAGTTGTGTAATGAACCTTGACCATGGCCAGGCTGTGCTTAATGCAGGATAATACTGGCCTTTTCAGGAGAAACACTCATGATTTATTCATGACAGCCAGTCTGTATGTTCATGATGCTCATGTGCTGAGATCACTCTCTTACAGTCATTTAGAAGAACCTGTGCTTTTGAATACACCGGGACCCAGGGGAATAATGTCATGCTGGAGGTGAGTTAACTGGAGGTGAGTTAACAGGGCTGTGATGGGCCGTCATGTCTGTTATTTCTTGAATGTGACTCAGCATCCTAATGAGTTTATGACATCAGTGGCAGCTGGACGTCTTCATCTGGAGTGTATGTTCAGCTATGGAAAAAGGATTGTGTAAAAGACTTATCTGTTTCCCATGGCCCTGTGCCAATGGCCGATAATGAGTTCTTCGCCTGGGGATCTGTCTCTTGGGCTCATCTAGTTGACATGGTCTTTGCTGACATTTAGGGCTGTAGAGGTCATCACTAGGACCTGATCCACCATCTGGGCTGGAAACTGACTGGAACTAGGTGACTGCCTTGACCATCTGATCTGGAAACAGACTGGATCCGGTTGGCTACCTAGACCTACAAGCTCCTGCATCCTTTGACGCATGAGGCAAACAAAGTGTTCCAGTGGTGGTTTTCTGCCAGACGTTTGGTCTCACTTCATCGCCAGTTGACAATTGCGAGGTCCTTCCAGTTCACAGTCTATCTTCAGTTCATCTTAGGCCTTCCTTTTTTTCTGCCCTGCTGGCATCCAGTCCAATACTCAGCGAGCCAGTTTGTCGGAAGGGAGTCGCAACGCATGACCTAACCACTGGAGGTGCCATTTGCAGATGGTATCTGACACCGGGGGAAGGCCAGACTTCTCCCTGACTTCTTGATTTTTCACAAAGTCATTCTATTTGATTTCAAGGATTCTTTGTAAACATTTGGTGTCAAAAGCATCCAATTTCTTCTCTTGGGAAGTCTTTAACTGCCAAGTTTCGCTGCTGTAAATGGCTGTAGGCAGAACATTGGACATTTAAGCGTAACTTGGTTTTGAGAGTACATTTTCTGCTTTGCCATATTTTCTTCAGCTGATTAAAGGTTACTGCAGCTTTTCCTATGTGGCAGTTAAGTTCCTGATCGATGTCCCTGCTTCTACTGATGAAGCTGCCAAGATAAGTAAAATTCTCAACCTCTTCCACTCTGTTGTTGTCTATGAATGCTTCTCTTGGGATTGGGGCAGTTCTCCTCTGGCCAGACGAACCAGCAGTTTGTTCCATGTTGCAGCAAATCAAATTCAGAGGACTCATCAGGTTCCTGTGGTTTTGCACCAATAGCCGTCTGGGTCTCACTGGGGCTTTTCTAGTAGACGTGGTCTCTGCTGACATTCAGGCTGTAAATTTGTCTCTCTAGGTGCTGATCCACCATCTGGGATAGATACGAACTGGACCTGGTGGCTACGGTGACCTATGGAATAAGAGTGAAACACACTAATATTAGCGTAGATGCCATTCTTCTTATGATGTAACAAGTACATCAGGTGTTATGGGAAGTGTTCCCGGTTCCAGTTGACCTAATAAATGCAGCCTAACAATCCTTTAATGGATTTGAATTATAGAAATGTGTAAATGTGTTATCTGTAAGCAACCTTAAAGAGATGGGTCTTTAATCTAGATTTAAACTGACAGAGTGTGTCTGCCTCCCGAACAATGTTAGTTGGAAAAATAATAAGAAAATGATCTGCCGCCCGCAGTTAATTTTGATATTCTAAGTATAATCAAATTGCCAGAGTTTTGAGAATGCAGCGGACGTGAGGAACTATAATGTGATAAGAGCTCACTCAAGTAATGAGGAGCTAAGCCATTGAAGGCTTTATAAGTAATTAGTAAGATTTTATAATCTGTACAATGTTTAATAGGGAGCCAGTGCAGTGTTGACAGAACTGGGCTAATATGAGAATTTACCTCCATCTCCAGCGTGTTTCTCCAACAACCATTATGGATTACTCGCTGAGGTGTGTGCATCATTCACTGTCTCTACAATCTCTAAACCTTAGCATTCAAGGACAATATTATTCAGTCATTCATCAGTAAACTGCTTCAATTTACTTACCTGATTTTCCTGTGTTCAACTGCTGCTCATTAACCTGTTTCATTTTACCCTCTTTGTCTGAGTCATTTCGTTACAGCTGGAGTTGGTTTATTAAGCGTGCTAAACAACCACCCAATAAAGCATTAGAATAATCTATCCTGGAGAATGAATGCATGAATTAACGTTTCTGCATTTGACATTGAGAGCATAGGTTGTAATTTCTATGTTTTTAAGATGGAAAAATGCTGTTTTGCAAATGCTAGAAATGTGTTTTTCCAAGGAAAGATTGCTATCAAATAGCACACCTAGGTTCCTAACTGATGATGACGAATTGACAGAGCAGCCATCAAGTATTAGACCGTGTTTTAAGTTATTACTTGCAGAGTTTTTAGGCCTAATACCTCTGCAAGTAATAACTTAAAACAGAAAGTAGATCAGAGGTTATCCACAGGGTAAATGATCTCCGAAAAGCATAAAGCATTCACGGTGATCAGGAGGGGACATGTTCAGTTCATTTAGGCCAGGGGTTTTCAATTCCAGTCCTTGGGCCTCCCCTGACATAATTTTTTAGATGTTTCCCTATTAAAAATGTTAAGAAGTTGATGAGATAATGAAGTGATTGAATCATTAATGATGAACACCTGCTGTTAACAAAGTCACTGAAAAAAACATGGAAAATAAAAACAATAAATGTTATCATTAATGATTTAATCATCACTTCATTATCTCATTAACTTGTTAACATGTTCAATAGGGAGACATCTAAAACATTATGTCAGGTGAGGCCCAGGGACTGGAGTTGAAAACCCCTGCTGTAAATAATAGAGAAATGTATCAAACTCGGTGAGAAGACATGCAAATGAAAAGTTTGATAGTAAGAGCTTTATGAAGACAGTTACTGTGAATGAAACCTTTATATAAGTGAAACCCTTATTTTGTGTAGTGAAAAGGATACTTTCTGATTGTGTGTATTAAGTACTATTAAGTATTGTATTAAAACAATTGAAAAAATGCTGAAATGTTTGAGTAAAGTTGTGATATTAGTACTAAGAGTTTTGAAAATGTAACGGTTGCATGTAAGTATTTCTGAGTCACATAAATAAGTAGCGTGTAGGGGTGACCGAATTAAAAATAATTAGCTCTGATTGCAAAACTCTGCATGCCGTTGGTTTCATACAGATTACTTTATCACAAAGTATTTGTTTTTGATAAGACTTACTTTATTTAAAAGTAGAGATATCAAGCTTTCTATAGATATATCTCTCCAGCCCGGTATTCACTGAGTTTTGGTTAATTTTACTGACGCATTCTTAAAAGCAGTTTGCAGATGACAGAGAAAGCACCATTTTTTTTCTTTATTTAAAAAAACCCCCACAAAGTTCTGTTGTTAGTGTGAGTTTACACAAATAAAAGTATATACTTAACATTTTTTAATGATGTATAACTCTTATTTGTGTGACCAAAATCAACATTATTTTATTATTTTTAGTGTCTAACAAAGTGAGTTGGTCGTGCCGGCATGACCGTCGACCCCAGGGAGTTAAAGCCGTTTCAGATCTGTATCAAGTTCAGTAGCGGTCTGTGTCAAGTTCAGTTAAAATAACAGTATCAGTGATACTTGCCTTTGTAACTGGTGTGAAAAATGTATTGATTTAATCTGACTTTTTTTCCCTTTTATATTGTATTATTATTATTTGTTTGAATTCACTGTTTATATAATGTTCTAATTCTACTGTATAGTATAGTGATGTAGCCAAACTTTTATTCAGGTGTTTGTTGCCTAGGGAGCGTCATTAGTGGAACACTTCTGGAGTTTCCCCTCATGTGCATACAATATCGTCAGTCTGATATATGTGAAGCTGACGAATGTGTGGGTTGATCACTTCTCTCCGTGAATACCTCTGAGTGTGAAGAGAGTGAGAGAAGCTGATGCACTTTCGATCCACTGATGATCTCTCTTAATTTTTCTCAGATTTAAAGTCACTGGATCTCACTGCCGAGTGGTTGCATGGTTTTTTGTGCAAGCGGGTGGCTGATCCAGACATTCTACACTTTCAGTCATAAAAAAGATGACATTAAACAAATATTTAAACTATACTTTCTTTACGTTGTTTCTATATTAATTTGAAGTTTGAATGTGAAATTATTGCAATATAAAAATATTATTAAAAACATGGTGGGATTAAATGTGCGATTATTTTTTATTTATTTATTATTATTATTTTTTTTAATCGATTGACAGCACCCATATATTATATATATATATATATATATATATATATATATATATATATATATATTTATAGTTATATGTTGCTTAGTTAGCCAGGAACAAGTCCAAAAACATCACACTTTGTTACCAGTAGAAATTTATATATATGATTGCATTTATATGGGCTTCTCAGCAATGTAATCCGATCTTACATTTGATTCGGATCAAACCTTCCCTTTGGGTAATTCAAAACTTTAAACTCTGTTTGGGATCTATTTGATCCGAAAAACACAGGATTATCCTGATCCCATCAGAAGGGTGGATTCAGTTGTGATATTTCGAACTAAATAAACCAAATAAAATAAAAAAAAGTTTTATTTTTTAAGTGAATGATCACAAAATCAATAGTTACTGATGAGATATATATATATATATATATATATATATATATATATATATATATATATATATATATACATACAGTGGGTACGGAAAGTATTCAGACCCCCTTACATTTTTCACTCTTTGTTATATTGCAGCCATTTGCTAAAATCATTTAAGTTCATTTTTTCCTCATTAATGTACACACAGCACCCCATTGACAGAAAAACACAGAATTGTTGACATTTTTGCAGATTTATTAAAAAAGAAAAACTGAAATATCACATGGTCCTAAGTATTCAGACCCTTTGCTCAGTGTTTAGTAGAAGCACTCTTTTGATCTAATACAGCCATGAGTCTTTTTGGGAAAGATGCAACAAGTTTTTCACACCTGGATTTGGGGATCCTCTGCCATTCCTCCTTGCAGATCCTCTCCAGTTCTGTCAGGTTGGATGGTAAACGTTGGTGGACAGCCATTTTCAGGTCTCTCCAGAGATGCTCAGTTGAGTTTAAGTCAGGGCTCTGGCTGGGCCATTCAAGAACAGTCACAGAGTTGTTGTGAAGCCACTCCTTCGTTATTTTAGCTGTGTGCTTAGGGTCATTGTCTTGATGGTAGGTGAACCTTCGGCCCAGTCTGAGGTTGCATTCATCTTTCCCTCGATTGCAACCAGTCGTCCTGTCCCTGCAGCTGAAAAACACCCCCACAGCATGATGCTGCCACCACCATGCTTCACTGTTGGGACTGTATTGTACAGGTGATGAGCAGTGCCTGGTTTTCTCCACACATACCACTTAGAATTAAGGCCAAAATATTCTATCTTGGTCTCATCAGACCAAAGAATTTTATTTCTCACCATCTTGGAGTCCTTCCATGCAGGCTTTCATGTGTCTTGCACTGAGGAGAGGCTTCCATCGGGCCACTCTGCCATAAAACCCCGACTGGTGGAGGGCTGCAGTGATGGTTGACTTTCTACAGCTTTCTCCCATCTCCCGACTGCATCTCTGGAGCTTAATGAGGAAAAAATGAACTTAAATAATTTTATCAAATGGCTGCAATATAACAAAGAGTGAAAAATTTAAGGGGGTCTGAATACTTTCCGTACCCACTGTATATATATACACACACACACACATTTATTCATATTTGAAGCCTATATGAAGCATGTCACATCTAATGAGATATGGTAAACAACAACAACAACAAAATCTCAAAGCTATCAGCTGTCAAATAAATGTTGCTGTTGCTCACAGCTCTATAATTCCACAGTATATTAATGGCAATGACAACAACAAATATACTCAGTCATTCAGTAGCCTAGTTAAAAGTAATTTCTCACAATTGCATCTCTAATTGCATGTCCAGTGTGTCCTTCATTATGTAAGTCCATCAAAATTGTCAGCTATGAGTTGCTTCTGAAACAGGAAACCGAAAGAGCAGAAGTACAAACTGAACTGGCTTAGCAAAAAACAACAGGTAGGCAAAATACCGGTGGCCACAAATAGCCATTATTTGTTTTAATTGTAAGAAACAGAAACATTATTTTGTTCTAATGTTAAATAACAAAACAATACTATCTAATAGTCAAAAAAACATTTATAAGACAGATAACAGCTCTTTCCATCTCTTGCCTTTAGGAGATGTATCTCCATCTGCACTTTTTTCTGCTTCAGTTGGGTAAGCAAAATTTGTTCTTTGCCCAGTTCAGTTTGTACTTCTGCTCTTTCAGTTTCCTGTTTCAGATGCAACTCATAGCTGACAATTTTGATATATATATATATATATATATATATATATATATATAGGGGGCACACCGTGAACATACACCCGGAGCAGCGGGCAGCCATATTGCTATCGCTCTCTCTACCCTCAATACCACGACTGAGGTGAGACCCTTGAGCAAGGCACCGAACCCCCAAACTGCTCCCCGGGCGCTGCAGCGATAGCAATATGGCTGCCCACTGCTCCGGGTGTATGTTCACGGTGTGTGTGTGTTCACTACTGTGTGTGTGCACTTGGATGGGTTAAATGCAGAGCACAAATTCCGAGTATGGGTCACCATACTTGGCCACACGTCACGTCACTTTCTGTCACTTTCACTTTAAATATATATATATATATATATCTCATCAGTAACTATTGATTTTGTGATCATTCACTTAAAAAATAAAACTTTATTTTATTTGGTTCGAAAAATCACAACTGAATCCACCCTTCTGATGGGATCAGGATAATCCTGTTTTTTTGGATCAAATAGATCCCAAACCGAGTTCAAAGTTTTGAATAACCCAAAGGGAAGATTTGATCCGCATCAAATATAAGATCGGATTACATGCTCTGATCTTAGTTCGGAATCCTTTGTTTGCTTTTGAAAAACCCATTTCCAAGATTTGATCCAATCCGTGATCCAAAATCCCACTGAATTACTTTTGAAAAACTGGGCCCTGGTAAATAGGATTTGGTAATCCTGAAATTTGGTATTTGGATCCAACCCAATGTTCTTTTAAAAAACTGGCATAAAAGTAAGATGGATCAGGTGATCCCGGATAGCAAAATATGGGATTTCCAAATCCAGATCAATTTGATCCAGAGTACATTTTTTGAAAAACTGGGCCCTGCAGATAGAAGAAGAACGAATGCAGGGCAATGTTAAGGTCACGACTCAAGCCTCTGTAGTTTGCTCCTATCACCGCCAGGGGGAACCATCACTGGAACTTTGAACTCTCTTCACAAACTCCATTACCCATAACCCCTTTCCTGGCTGATCACCTACACAGGTGTTGGCCATTTCCCCTCATCACTCAGACTATAAAAAGCCATGCCCTCACACCACGCCCAAAATCTGGAACAATCTACCTAACTTTGTTCGGGGGGCAGACACACTCTGTCAGTTTAAATCTAGACTAAAGACCTTTAAAAAGATCTCTTTAACCTGACTTACACATAACACATTAACACATTTCTATAATTCAGATCCGTTAAAGGATTGTTAGGCTACATTAATTAGGTCAACCGGAACCGGGAACACTTCCCATAACACCTGATGCACTCTTAGCTTCATAAGAAGAATGGCATCTACGCTAATATTAGTCTGTCTCCTGCTTATTCCGAGGTCATCGTTGCCACTCAGATTCAGTCTGTATCCTGATCAGATGGTCACTGCAGTCCACTGATCCAGCCCATATCCGGATGGTGGATCAGCACCTATAGACGACCTCTACAGTTACAAATTGCTTGTTTGATTGTTGGTCAGAGGAGAACTGAGCCTGGTTTCTCTCAAGGTTTTTTCTCAATTTCTGTCACCGATGGAGTTTTGGTTCCTTGCCGCTGTGGCCTCTGGCTTGCTCAGTTGGGGACACTTATTTTCCAGCGATATTGTATACTAATTGAACTGAGCGGGATGATAACATCACTGAATTCAATGATTAACTCGCTTTAACTGAAAAATGGTAACCATTTCCTTTTGCATTATTGATTCACTACCTTCCTATTTGATACTGTAAAGCTGCTTTGACACAATCTGTATTGTAAAAAGCGCTATACAAATAAAGGTGACTTGACATCAGTAGATCAGAAGAAGTGGAGACTCAAGCTGTCATTGACTTCATTATTAAAGCTAATTAGCTTGTATGTGCTGCATGTGTTTGGGTTGCTAAACACTGACATGGTCTGAGAACTTTATTATGTGTAGAGTAAGAGCACTGTAACACAACTGGGTTGAATTTGATTGAGGTGGAATGCTAATGTAGAAGGTGCATACGGGGCACGATGGGGTTCATATAATTTAATACAACACTAACACGTTTATATACACTCTTTGGTTGCTTTTAGTGGACCAAGGAGAAGGATATCACAGATAGACAGACAGACAGACAGACAGACATACAGAAAGACAAATATATGTGTGGACAGACAGATTGATAATCCCCTGCTAATCGTCATGATTCAGGCTGGCATTCCCTTAAACCCAAAATTTTAATTTGCATGCTTTTAAAGACTGCTGGGATGAAGAGCACCTCCACTCCTCACAAATGAAAGATACAAATTTATCCTGTGTCTGCTTGTTTGTTTTTGTTTTCTAATGAACACCGTCTTTACAAATTAATAAGTGGCATTGTCTACTCTTGGCTTCTATACACCAAATTACATCGGGAAGGCTTAACACTTGGTTTACAATGCAAATCTGTTGTGTGAATATATTTGCATGAGAAATGTGAGTGAGTCTGTTAAATAATGTCAGAGTCAGTTCAGACATTTACAACCAAAACCTGGCAGTGTGACAGACCATAATTAGACTCTGAAGCTGCTAAATAATGGGAAATAAAAACTAAATTGAAGGTGGCAGAAAACAGACAGACAGACAGACAGACAGACAGACAGAGAGAGAGAGAGAGAGAAATATAAAAACTTAAAATGCTGACTGTTTTATGACACATATGGAAATTAAAGGTCATAAAACATTTTATAAAGAAGATGTAAATGTTTACACACTTGAATTTTTTTTTTTTCACTCATGTAAGATTCTTATATGTGCCTTCATCAAGTGCAAAAAAAGAGCTCTTTTTTGTTTTTAACAGAGCGTAAATCCCTTCAAGACAGGGTCCTTTTAGAAACAGAAGGAAAGAGAGCAACAATTACAGGACATAATGTAGGCTGATGTGTAGCTACACACACACACACACACACACACACACACACACACAATCTGCTATGTATTTGAGTCACCCTGTGTTTGTGTGGCCTTAAAGGTCGTCTACAGGCTCACAGAGCCACAGTGAGCTCAGTGTTCAGACCCAGAGGCTGTTCTTTTCCTTTTATTTGTGTCTCTTCTCTCTGCCTGTTTGACATGCAGAAGAGCAAAAGAAGTAAATAACACTGAGAAATAGAGTCTTTCTCTCCATCCTTTGTTTCACTCTATGCCAAACCCCATCTGATCTTACTCTTATCTCTATCTCTCTGTCACTCTCTCTCACTCAAACAGCCTGAAGCTCAACTAATTAAATACGTATAAGCGATTCTCCTCTGTTGTGTGTGTTGGACAGTGTTGCAGAGGTCTGATGAAGGAAGGGAAAGGTAATTTGTCCCCTCCATTAACATATGCACACACATTTTAAAAATAGAAGTTGGTAGATAAATAATTATGAGTTTACTGGCTGTTTTTTAAAGGGCAAATCATCAACTAGAGCAGGAGCACTCAACACACATCCTATGGGCCACATCCAGCACATCAGCATTTGTTTTATGGCCTGTGTCATGCTAAATGTGTTTGTACATTTAATATAATTTGCGTCCAAAAGTATTATAAATATTAGGCAGTGTGGTTTTAAATTTGTGTCATAACTCAGACAATTTGCAGCATAAAACAGGGTGATGATCCTCTTAGAAGCTTTAAGCACAGTAAAGTCACCAGAGTATAAAAATACTACTACACTGTAAACCCAAATTAGTAAGCAGAACTCAAAAAAATTGATGTAACTCGTTGCCTCAAATTTTTTAAATTCATGAACTTAAATTAAATATTTCAAAAGTTAAATATTTAGATTACATGCTACATAAAACTTTTCATTACAGTTAAATTAAAACTTGTTATGAAATCAGCTTAAATATTTTCAGTTACAGTGTATCAGAAAGACTCTCAATATATACTTGCATTGAAATTGTCAAAAAACATGCAGTATATGTAGTCTTCAAATTTTGCTGTCCATCCTCAACCTAAGAACAGGCTCTACTCTTTACCACAACGGTAACACTACAAAACCAACATAACAGAAATCTATGCAAATCCTAACATATCTCAACATTTAAATACTAACTTATGTCTCCCTACGTTAAAACGCACAAAATAACACCTAATTTCAACATTTATTTTCCATGTTGTCTGATGCAAAGCATGCTGGGAGCTAGAAAACTCAATCATTCTAAGTTCACTTTACTACGGCATTTTGAGTTTACAGAACTTATTTCAATTAAGTCCAATAAACTTTCATTGTTATTTGAGTGAAAATAACTCATTTCATTTAATTAATTTCACTGTTCGGTTTTACAGTGTACTACTACTACTACTACTACTACTACTACTACTACTACTACTACTACTAATCATAACAACAACATATTTATGGGAAACTGTGTAGGTCGTTTTACAGTATGAAGGTTCCAAATTTTAACTCGGACTGAGCCAGGAGGCTTTCTGTGTGGAGCTTCTTGTTGTGTTGGCTTAGGTTTTCTCTAGGTGCTCTGGTTCCCCACACAATCCAAAGACATGCATGAGAGTTGAGTTAACTCCTCTTATGTACAGCACTTTGAATTACCATTGTGTATGAAATGTGCTACATAAATTTGTCTTGCCTTGTCTACCCTGGTGACCAAGAACCTGATGGTCATTCTAGTTGAGCTCAATGATCATATGTGGAGATAGGAGAAACCTACAGAAGGACAAACATCACTGCAACACTACACCGATATGGTCTTTATGGCAACGTAGCCAAACTTAATCCTCTCCTCAGTGAAGACACATGAAAACACACTTGAAATTTGCAAAAAAGCAAGCTTATCAGGTCTGATGAACCTCAATTCTAAGCATCATGTTTGAAGGAAACCAGCTCTACTCATCACCTGCACAGTACCATCCCAAAAGTAAAGTGTGGTGGTAGCAGCCTCCTGCTGTGGGGCTGTTTTTCTGCAGCAGGGACTGAGAGACTCATCAGAGTAGAAGAAAAGCTCAATGCACCAAAATATTGAGAAGGCCTTAATGAAAACCCAGTCCAGAGCATTCAGAATCTCAGACTGGGCAGAAGGTTGTAGCCGTCCGCTTGAGAACAACCCAAGGAACTAAAGCTACAAATATAAGAGGGAAGGGTCTCAGTCTGATAGCAAACACAGAAAACAAAACTCTGCTTCAAAGTGGTTTATACATAGAAGTGGAAGACCACAGACCAATACCATGAACTACTTAGAGTCAACAAAAGTGGAAAAACTACTAACAAAGAACAATAAAGTGAAGAAGAAAAACTTATCCACTTCAAACGGTCAATGCCTCACGTGCTAGTGTGAATTCCCAGCAGCAGATGTCCACTCACAGCGCTCAAAAAAATGCTTTCAATGACCCATGCTCCAGGTCCTCTAAAACATAGCGTGCGTTGAAATAGAGTCCATTGTAGATGAGAAACAAAGTAGCATTTCCATCAGGTTCCCAGTCCAGTGCTATGGCATTAAATCAACTCTGCCATTCCAACACAAAAGAGTCTTTGATTGAGCTACAAGTCAAGAAACTCTCAATCCAAACTCATTTTACAAACAGCAACCTGGTTACCCCAGAGAGAAGCATGGCTTCTCTCTTAACCCAACATGTCTCTCTCTCTCTACTTCCAGTTCCCTTATACCTCAATCCTCAAAGAGGATACTAGGCCCCCTGGTGTATAGGAGAGGAACACAGTAACCAACAAAGCTGGTTACAAGGTTCACCTTCCAACAGGACAATGACCCTAAGCACACAGCAAGAGTGGCTTATAGACAACTCTATGAATGTCCTTGAACCCAATCAAATATTTCTGGAGAAACTTGAAAATGTGCATCTGCCCCATCCAATCTGACAGAGTGTGAGAGGTAAAGAGATAAGAAGACGAATGGCAGATAATTGTCAAATGATGATAAGCAAAGCTTGTAGCATCATACTCAAAAAGACTTGAGGCTGTGATTGGTGCCAAAGGTGCTTCAACAAAGCAAAGGCTGTGAATACTTATGCATGTGATTTTATTTATTTATTTATTTATTTTTAATACATTTGCAAAGATGCAAGTAAACGTTTTCACATTATAGAGTATTGTTTGTAGAGTTTTAAGGAAAATAATGAATGTAAATCATTTTGGAAAAAGGCTGCAACATAACAAAATGTGGAAAAAATGAGGCGCTGTGAGTACTTTCCAGATGCAGTGTAGGAAAGGCTCCAGCATCCTCACAGATGGCTACATTCTTAATAAACCCTGTTCTGATTAATACACATGCGTCATTGTCCAAAATTAAACTAATCAAATACGTGACCACTGAGATGCTGATTATGGACATTATTTGAACCTTTCCACATTTTTTTTGGCGGGTGCACTATAAAGACAGAACAATTCTGTTTCATTCATCAAGCATTCCTTATCCACTCTCAGATCTCCCATGTTCCCTGGAGACTCAAGTGAGACAGCAACATCTGCTGAACAGCAACACTGACATTTCAAGCGCTCTCCTGTAAATGTCGGCTGTGTTGATTTAAAGCGAATACTGGACTGTGTTCTGCTGTGCTGGTCGGTGAAACGCTGAAAAGACAACACATCTTTAACACATAAAAACGTTCATTCAAAAAGTATAATTTTAATGATGTATGAAAAACAATCATAACGAAACAATCACTGCAAAATCACTGGGGTTTGAATGGATCATGGATAGGTGGGTTATGACATTACTGCTTATTATTATTTTACTTTATATTAATATTTCTTCACTTAGTAAGGAAAATAATCACAACGGTCACATTTTAGTTTCATGCCAAAAATTCTAGTTGTATTTATATGTTCTAACTGTTACATCAAAAACATTTCTGCTGTGATTGGCTGTGCTGTGCTTATTCATAAGTAACTGGACTATGACATTATCTGCCTGTGGGAAATCTATGATCCAGAACCCTCAGGAGCAGCACAAAAAGCATAAAAACACAGCGCTAACAGACAGAGCCACAGGCCGTTTTGTCATTGGTGACAATGAAGGGGATTGTTAAATTGAGCTCCCGTAGGAGATGAGCGTCGGTCTCTGGGTTTAGGATCTAAGAGGGAATAACTCCAGATGACTCATGGTTGTAAAAGTCATTAGGCAGTTCCTAAAGCTGTGTGTGTGCATGTTGGACAAGGGTATTTACGGCCCCCAGTCAGATGTTCACGCTGATATTCTTCTGCGCCTCATTATGTCACCAGAATGGATGTGAGATTCAGTAATGTGGAGGAGAAGATGGGCTGAAGGAAACTGTGTGTTTGGCATGTTGGCATGTCTCCACTAAGTTGTGGACAGCTGTGTAATGTAAAAGTGTTTGAGAGAATGAGTTGCCACTTACTGCCACTGAAAGAGAGATGGAAGGAAGAAAAAAAAAAAAAGTTTGATAGGACCAAACAGCGCAACTGAAAAAAACACAAAGCAAATGAAGGTGAAGGAGGGGAAAAAATGATGGCAAATTTAAGATCCAAGCAACCCAGTATAGAGAAGGAGAAGAGAGAAAGAAAGAAGAATATCCAATGCAAAGTTACTTAACAGAGAAGGTACAGACTCTTCTTATTTAATGATGCTAAAATGGACTAAAGCATCCATACTTTGTTTGTCTTTTGCCAAATACTAACATCAACTTTAAGCCTAAAAAGCTCTTTTTTTCTGTATAAGTGCATTACTCATGAATTATTTTATTCCCTATTGAATTGTCTACTTCGATAAACCCTGCCTTGAAAGCGTTTCTCTCCTTTTTTTTTTTTTTTTTTTTTATAATGTAATATTTTATAATATTAATATATGGGGGATAAGTGTGTTTGGATAATTTTACTGAAAAAAAAAAAAAAAAAAGATTGAACACTATTGCTGATCAAATAATGATCTGGGATAGACAGTAGAATACTCGAAAGTGACAGCTATGTTCAATCACTTTGATAATGAAAATATCAAATGCAAATGCACATTATTGACTATTAGTGGGTTATTTTAAGCCATATAATAATTTCTTTAGTAGATTAACTCTCCCTGCCATATGCTTTTTTTTTTTTTTTTCCTGACTTTCTGTGTTTTAATGTTATACAGTAGGAGGTTTTATATTTAAACCCCAGTTTAAATATAAGTTTGTAAAATTACAGTGAATAACCATAAATTGACATTACCAGAATTCCCTGTGTTACATTTTTATTTTTTATTTTTTTTTTGTTGAAATAACTTTTTTTTTTCATAGTTTTTTTTTTTTTTTTTTTTAGCAGGTTTGTATATTATGGTTGTATGCTAGATCTAATGTTGTTAAATTATTTGTTTATTGCATTATTTCTTTTTAATGTGTGTTACCAAGATGTTTTTTAGTATTTGTGTAAATGACACTGTGCACCTTCTATATATGTTAATTTTTAAAAGCTGATTGTGATGGGAGTTGGTTCATCATGTGACTTTCTCATTATCACCTGCTTTTGGTGTTTATCAGTGTATTACAAAGGTGTAAAACAGATTTCAGTACTTCAATAGGTTGCCACATTACCATTTTATCAGTTAATGAAATTACGGTATTTACCTGTAAATTTAAGTGAAAACCGTAGACTGTAAAACATTGCTACTGTATTTTTTTAAGGTAAAATTGTGGCAACCACAGCTGCCAGTTTTCTACCGTAAATTTTACAGATTTTTTTTTTTACAGTGTAGATAATCCAGAATTGTAGTCAGTAAACAGGCATATAGGTCGGGGCTGGCAGAAAGCAGGCAGAGTCCAATAAACAATCCAAAACAGGGAAACCAGAGAAGAATCACAGAACGAAGAACAGTCCAGGCAGGCCACGGGAAAAACAGACAGGGAAAATGCTTCGTAATGGCTAGGACAATACTCGGCAGGGATCAGGAGGAAGGGGTGTGTTATTTATACCGTGTCTGATTGGCTGCAGGTGTGGGTGTATGTGATTGGTGCAGAGGATGATGGGAAGTGTAGTCTGGGTGATTTGATCGTCAGTGTAGAGTGAGAGTGAATGTGGGGATAGTGTGATCTCTAGTGGTAAATTAACGGGAGGCCACAGGCCCGATTTGTGACAGTTAGGGTCATTTCTCAGTAGAGATAAATCTCTGAGAATTTGTGTTGAGATTAACTTTCATATGTCAGACTGAAGATACTCACAGAGGTACATCTGAGATCATTGTTTAATCATATGTAATTCGGAAACTGAATAAGTATTCTTTCAGTCTAATTGGACCGAATTAAAACACTGAGAATGTTATCAGTTCTCAGGTAAGATTTCCTGGTTCCCACAACATTAAGAAAGTTGAGAAAGTCCTAGTTTGTCATCACATCCAATCTCAGATCAGTGAGAAACTCCAAAGATTTGCTGTAAATGGCCTATATAACAGGATACTTAGCAAACATTTGACCTCTGAACCCTGAATTTGACCTCAGGGGTAATTTGATGGGCGGGTGATTGATCAAGAGAAGCGATGAACAGAACTTTCTCATCTAATTGACATTCCTGATGTCATCTTCCCAGTCCCTGCTGATTAGACGCTGAACATATCACCAGCAGAGAAAATTAAATATTGATTTATTTTTCCCTCCGTGCTTCTTTTTTCCTTCTTGTTCCCTCACAATGACAGAATTTCATTGGACTTTGTCAGAGCTGAGGGAGGCGAAAAGCACAAGTGACACTTAAACTGTTGCGCTGGACATTTGCTTAATGTTGCCCCTCTGCTACTAATCTGATATTAGTTTATCCAAGCACTGCTGTGGTATTGGTTAGGCCTGCGTTCAGGCACAAAATGGCAGGAAAACTGTATATTCAAGACAGACTGAGGGCAGGAATGAATAAAATCTAGTTAAATTCAGTACCACTGTAATCTACTTCCTCAAAACCCGGATAGAAAACACATCTGCCCTGCAGCAGGTACGCTGGAATATTAGTCTGATCTCTCTCATCACTCTTAGTGACAGCTGAGGAATACGTACACAGTATTGCTTATACACTATGTGATCATTATTCGTATATCATTATGCTTTTCTGCATTTCAGCAAATTAACTCTGCATGAACAGTATGTTCCCTGGGTTTGATTCACCAGGTTTCTGTTTATTTCCATGATGTTTATTTATGGGTTACTCAACCAAACTCAAAGCAAATTTGAATGACCTCTTTACTTTAAATTACCTCTGTAAATAAATTGCATTTCAATATTATAAGTGTTACCACAATAAGTGATATTTTGTTTTTTGACGATTTGTCTGAAGAGCGTCATCACCTGTGATGTCACAACTAGTGTAAATATTTGAGGGAAATATGATTTCACATGAAAATTGAGAGGATTAATTGAGCCTTATAAAATCAGTTAAATGTTCTATGATTGGTTGAAACCGAGGCACTTTCAGTGGCACCTGCCTCTGTGATTTGACACTTGTTGCATGCCTCCCACTGAAAATTAACTAGAAACTCGTGACTACCGTGTCCCGTGGGAAACATTGGTTGTTGGTTAACAGCTTCTAGGGAAGGAAGATGGCGCCGGTGTTCCTGGCATGCCGTCACTCTCTGAAACTTTTAAGCTTGTTTGTACTATGTCTCTTTAACTGCATTCTAAATCATGGCATTTTTAACTTGTGCTATTTCAAGTCTTAGCGCGCTACCGGTCTTAGTTTTTTGATCGGTAAACTTTGCGTCCGTGCTGGCCTACCTTCGTTGTGTACAATCTTTGCCATTGGGAAAGAAAAGACGAAAGCGGAGAGGGAAAAGAGGTGGCTTTGCGGTTAAGCTCAAACTATTAGGAGATATCCATAGAAAACCATAGGAGATATGTTCTTCGAAACCTGGTTGTCGACAGGATTGGTCTCATTTTGTGAAATGGCGTTCCCTGGAACCCTTGCTATGTCTCGAATATTCAGATTTTCCCTACTTCTTTTGGATCACAGCAACTGTTGCCTTCTCCGCGTTTTCAATTTTGTGGGATGAGACTGTGTAATATTAAACCTCTACATCGGACATTTCAACCTAATGAAGACAATAAATCTGAGGATCGGTCTGATCAATGCAAGGTCAGTAATGAATAAGACTTTTTTATTAAATGACTTTTTTACTACACATGGTCTAGATTTTATGTTCATCACTGAGACATGGATTACAAGTGGGGATATGAGTCCTTTTAATGAACTCTTACCACAGGATTGTAAGTTTTATAATAACCCTCGTTCATCGGGCCGAGGAGGAGGGCTGGTTTCTATATTCAAAGAGAAATTTAACTGTAGATTAACGGCAACTGAGGAATATGGTTCATTTGAACGAAAACATTGCTGTTGCTATTATTTATAGGCCTCCAAAAGCACAGAAAGACTTTGTTAATAAATTTGGGGACTTTCTAGGTGTAACAGTCATGAGCTTGTTTGATGTTTTTTTTTGTTCCTGTCTTTCATTGGTTTCATCCGTTTGTACATTTGGTTTAGTCTTTTTGACTTTTGTTCATTCCATTTCCTGAATACCCATATTTGGTCATGTTCCATTTCATCCCCCTCGTTATGTCGGAATCAGTTAATTACCCTCACCTGTCTTGATCATTTGCCACCTTTTATAAGCCTGTTCAGTTTGTTGTCTCATGGTCAGATGTACTTTGTTGCTAGTTGTGTTCCTGTTCTATTTCTATGGATTATCATTGTGGATGTTATTAAAGACTCTTTATTGCATTCTTTCTCGTCTTGCACTCCTGCCCACGTGTACCGTGACACTAGGAGATCTGTTTTCAAAATGTGATAGATTGCTTATTCTAGGTGATTTTTAACATTCATGTGTGCTGCCCAGGGAATGTGATGACAAAGGATTTTTATTTTTTTTTTAACTTGAACGATTTTTTTGAACTAACTCAATTAGTTGATGGTCCGACATATATATGATGGTCTACCTATTGCAGATTTAGAAATAAATGACCATATTATCTCTGATCATAAACCTATTTTGTTTAATATTAAAGTTTTGTGCTGTTCTGTTAAGCCTGTGAAATAACTGCAATGCTTTCGTAGATCTGTGTTTAAATGATGAGATAATAAGTCTTAGACAAATTTGTAGGCAGGCCGAAAGAAAGTGGAAAAAAGTTACAAATTTATCTAATCTCTATTTTTAAGGAGGAGCATTAAAAACCTTCAAAGGACTATAAGATCAGTCAAATCTAAGTATTTTGTTGAGTTAATAGAAAAAAAAAATGCTAATAGCCGTAGGACACTGTTTAGCATTATAAATACAGTAGTAAACCCTCCAAAATTAAATTTAGACTTGTCCCCCCATTTGTGAGAATTTTCTTATTTTGTTAAAAACTAAGATTGATAATCTCAGAGGGACTATCCCACAAATGGGTTGTGACTTTTTAGGCCATATTACATATACTAGTGGTTTTCAAACCTGTCCTGGAGGCACCCCTGCCCTGCACATTTTGCATGTCTCGCTTATCTAACACACCTGATTCAAATCATCACGTCATTAGTGGAGACTCCAAGACTTGATTTGGGTGTGTCTAATAAGGGAGACATACAAAATGTGCAAGGCAGGGGTGCCTCCAGGACAGGTTTGAAAACCACTGACATATACTATAGCTTTTAATACATTTGAACCCATTACGTTTCAGCAGCTTTGTGAAATTGTAAGCAGGTTAAAACCTACTCAGCCATTGATTGCTCCTACATTGTTCCTACAACGTTTTTTAAAATAAAACTTTGAGGTCATTGAACCTAGTTTTTTCAGATTGTAAAGAAAAGTTTAGTTACAGGTTTTTTTTTTTTTTTTTTTTTTTCCCAGCATGTTGAAACAGGCCTTTGTGCAACCTGTATTAAAAAAAAACCTACCCTAGATCCTACTGACCTGACTAATTATAGACCGGTTTCCCATCTTCCTTTCTTCTCAAAACATTTTGAAAAAAATACTGTTTAGTAAATTATATGATTTTTTTAGAACTAAATAAGATTGGTCAAGTCTACCAGTCTGGTTTCAGAAAGAATCATTCTATGGAGACAGCCCTTGTAAAAGTTTTTAATGATTTACTAATGACTGTGGATGCTGGCGATTCAGCCCTATTAGTTTTATTAGATCTAACTGCATCCTTTGATACAATAGATCATATTGTGCTGCTTTCATGGCTAGAAAAGTATGGTCAAGGGCAGGTTTTGAATTGGTTTAAGTCATACTTAACTGCCAAAAGCATGGCACAGCAGCCTCTGCTGGGCCTTTTTCACAATGGAGTCAATGTGAATGTCCTACTTAAGGTCCTGAGAGATGGTCTTGCCAAGGAACCTGAATGACTCCACTGTTTTTACAGTGCTGTCCATGATGGAGAGTGGGGGGAGAGCAGTTTTGTTTTTTTTCCTGAAGTCCACGATCATCCCCACTGTTTTGAGAGTGTTGAGCTCCAGGTTGTTATGACTGCACCATTCAGCCAGCTCTTTAACCTCCTGTCTGTAAGCAGACTCATCGTCCTGAATGAGGCCGATAAGTGTGGTGTCGTCCGCAAACTTCAGGAGCTTGACAGAGGGGTCTTTAGAGATGCAGTCATTGGTGTACAGGGAGAAGAGCAGTGGGGAGAGGACACAACCCTGAGGGGCGCCAGTGCTGATGGCAATTTGATGAGAATTTTGATGAGAATTTACCCAGCCTCACTAGCTGCTGCCTGTCTGTCAGGAAACTGGTGATCCACTGACAGACAGAGGTGGGCACAGAGAGCTGTGTTAGTTTGGGCAGGAGGAGGTTTGATATGATAGTGTTAAAAGCTGAACTGAAGTCCACAAACAGGATCCTTACATAAGTCCCTGATTTATCCAGATTAACAAGTTTATACAATTCTTCCTCTCCTATAGTAGAGAATGAGTGGAATTATTCCTCAGGAAATTTATAGCACGCTGACGGCAGCATGGTTACAATTTTATCTCTAATAGTATTGATCTTGGAAGTAAAGTAGTTCATAAAGTTATTACTGCTGTGCCGCTGGGAAAGTCAACGCCTGTTGGTGCTTTATTTTTCATTAATTTAGCCACTGTATTGAATAAATAACTAGGGTTTTGTTTGTCTTCTTCTAAAAGAGACACAAAGTAATCAGATCTAGCAGTTTTTAATGCTTTTCTATAGGATAGGTTAGATTCATGCCAGGCAGCACAAAATACCTCTAGTTATGTTTTCCTCCAGCTGTGCTCCATTTTGTGGGCTGCTCTCTTTAGGGCACGAGTGTGCTCATCATACCACGGCGTCGGACTGTTTTCCTTGAAGGAGCAACCATATCTAAAGTGCTAGAAAAGAGAGAGTCCATAGTTTGTTACATCATACATCAAGTTTTTCTGAGCTATTGAATGTGCTGAGGAATTCAGATAAATCAGGCAGATTAGTTCAAAGCAGTCTTTTGTGGTAGAAGTGATGGTTCTACTATACGTGTAACAAGGAATGCATCTTTTTCATTATCAGCATGGATGTTAAAATCACCCACTATTAAGATAGAAATATTAGACCCACTAATTCAGATAGAAAATCAACACATTCTTTAATAAAGTCTGTATGGTGCCTTGGTGGCCTATATACAGTAGCCGGTACAAACATCATGGGGGATTTATCATTAATGCTTGTTTCTCTGGATAATGTTATATGAAGCACCATCTTTTAGACTTTTAATATAATCTGGTTTTAGCCAGGTTTGTGTCAAATAGAGCACATCTAGGTTATGATCAGTGATCACATCATTAACAAAAAGTGCTTTTGTAGAAAGGGACCTTATATTTAATAAGCCAAGCTTATTTGTTTCTCTGTATTATATAATTTTTTTTATTTGTTAAACATCAGTTAAATTACACTTTAATTGGTTTGGACGCTTTTGTATTTTCTAGCTCAGGAAACAGACACAGTCTCTATAGTGTGATATCTAGGTGACATGGTCTCTATGTTCTGAGAATTAACTGATTTCAGTGACGTGAGGCAGCTAGCAGACGGTCAGTTTAGCCAGTCCGTCTGCTTCGTGACCTGGGCCCTAGTTAGTCAAGTGGAAACTCTAAGAGCCATATTGTGCCATATTTATAGAGAGAAGAGCAGCACCACCCCAGGAGGGATGAAGGCCATCTCTTTTTAACAGGTCAGGTCTGCCCCAAAAACTCGTCCAATTGTCTATGAAACTTATTTTGCAGGCCAGTTAGACATCCAGCCATTTTGTGACAACAGTCTGCTATGCATCTCATCACCACAGTAAGCAGGGAGGGGACCAGAGCATACTGACATCATACTTGCAAGTTCATACAATTCTTTAACATTATTCTTCGCGATCTCCGACTGGCAAAGTCGAACATCGTTAGTGCCGACGTGAATAACAGTTTTACTGAATTTACGTTTAGCATTAGCCAGCACTTTTAAATTTGCCAAGTTGTCAGGTGCTCTGGCTCCCGGTAAACACTGGACTATCGTGGCTGGATCAGATTTCTCAGTGGGTGCGTCACTGAGTGGGGAGAACCTGTTTGATGTTTTGACCTATGACTATGGCATCTCACAGTCACCCAAACGCCCTGCTGTACAGGTAATTTGACCAGAACCGAATAATGTACAGGACTCCCTGAGCTAGTCACATCCAAAGCTTTATCTAAGGCCCTCACATTCTTACTATGCTCTATTAAAGTTTGGATGCGTGTCTCTAATTCTGAAATCATCTCTGTCAGCCTAACTACACTGAACAAAATTATGAACGCAAAACACTTTTGTTTTTGCCCCTATTTTTCATGAGTTTAACTCAAAGATCTAAGACTTTTTCTATGTTCACAAAAGGTCTATTTCTCCTAAATATCGAGAGAAATAGGCCTGAGAAACAAGAAGAGAGAAAAAAGAAAACTGTAGTAGACACAAATAGAAATGTGAATGGCAAGCTAACCAGGCTAATGTAATGCTAACACCCTCATGGCACTTTGGTGTTGTACACTGATCGGTATGCGCAGTGCCACTTCAAGTTGAAAAACATACATTTAGCTAATGACTGCTGACATGTCATAGATGTTTGAGTCAAAATGTTAGGTTTGATAAAAGGTGAAATATAAAGGCAGTCAGTCAACTTTCAGTTCCTTTCAGTTACTTAATATATAAAATAATATATTAAAAAAAAAAAAAAAAAAAACATCTTGACTGTTTATCTTTAAATTGTTTACTGTCACATACATACATTGTTAAAAGAATACACTGTAACTGTGTGGCATTTTGTTTTTCTACACAACATGGTGAAATGTCACCTGCCACCAATGTGGAAATCTCAAGTGGTATGGGTGAAATAAAGAAAACTGGAATAAGTCCTGAGTGGACACTGCATTGCCAATCTGTGCTGCCAGTTCCATTCTCTACTGTTTGAGTGACGCAAATTTGCTGACATTGTCATCCCAAACTCACATATACAAAAACATCCAAACATCTTCAAATCAAAACCTCTGAGCTCACAGTGCTAATGTATGCTAGCATTATGAGTGATTAGCATGTTAGGAAAGGTTTACATTTTTGTTGTGCAGGATGTCAGCACAGTTTTGAAGTGCTGTTAGAGAGACTCTCTATAGCTGACCTTTACAGAGCTGCAGCACTCTTCCAGAGTGTGAAAGAGATGGCCCTGCAGTAAATGGATGAAATGTTTTGTCCCAAAATTTTCCACCATCAAAGCTTATAGCGCTTGACGGGACTCTGTAAAGCTCTGTATTGTGATTAGCTTACCGATCTTTCAGACCATTCTCTCCACGGTTGTGAGCAATATCTGGGTCTGAAATGACTGACCTTTCAGTTTATTGACCATTAGGATGATGGGCCAAAAAAATTTTATTGTCATATTGTTCTTACTGCTGTAGATAAAAGTGTCATCAGACAAGATAAAAGCGAGAGCATGTCTGTCTGTTACACTGTTCAGACTGTTTTTGATTTATTTCATTTCACATTAGAAAATTAGTAAAGTAAAAACAAAACAAAGATGAGCATATAATGAAGATAAAAACACAAGTGGCACGGTCAGTCAGCTGTATTCAATGCTATGATCTGAGAGGTTAGCCATAATATTCACTATTAAGGGTTAGGCATAAGTGGTCCACATGTGCGCAAATAAAAAATGAACTCCGTAAATAAGTTCAGACTGCTCATTTGCACAACAATGTGGTTGTTAATGCACAATTACCATTTTAGATAGACTAACTGTAATACTTTAAGATTTCTATTCAAACTCAAAGCACAAATCTGGTATATAAAAGCTGAAAAAGATTTAAAATTCATTTCAAAGTTATTACATTTATTTAAAAATTTAATAGCATTATCAGACTTTATTATTTTGTTTCTTATTTTATTATTAGTTCAAATACATTTGCTCATATCATATTTGCCACACATGCACACTGCAGATAAATGTGTTTGTCAGTTCACCTTTTACTCCCTATTGGCTTTCTGTACACACATAATTCACTTGACAAACGCATTATCTCACAAAAAAAAAAATACAGGTAGTGGCAACCGCATTTACAGAAATTCTACGCAGTGTGTACAGAATTGAACTGAACAACCAGTTGTTAATGACATATTTAAACGCGCATCAGAAATGTGTCTTTTTCTGTATGTGAGATGCAAGAAAATAACAGTGAAAGAAGTCTTAAGGCCAGGACACAGCAATCCGACTACAAAGAACCATCAGCAACAAAAGCCAAGGATGCAGCCGACTTGGCCTATGCAGGACGCTCGGGGTGCTTCTCATTTCTCATTTGTGCATCCTCGTTTCCTTTCCTTGTTTCCTTTCCTCGTGTCTTAGCTCCACCCCCTTAGGATATGAGGGAAGGATGCATGGAAAGGAATTGAGGACGGAGGAATCAAAAGATGAACATTGGAATATTCTTGACCACTCAAGCATCAATTCAAAGCATCATCAGCTGCGCTAAAGGGACCTGCCCTTATGTTATTAAAGTTTGTTATATAAATAAATATTAATAAAGAAAGATGTTGTGTTGAAATATATGACATGTATGGTTTATTTAAATTGCAAAGGTAACATATACATTTAAATTATTACGACAGATGTGAAGGGGAGGAGAATTTACACGTGCATCAGATTTTTCGCCGAAAAAGACTTGCGCATAGGATACACCTGTGTGTCCTCGCTCCAGACTCCTCAGGAAGCTTCCTCACTCCTCGATCCTCGCCTCTTCATGGTGCAATTAGAGAATTGAGATGTCCTACAAGATGGCTGAGCTCGATTGGTTTCCGGGTCATAGGATGGAGGACGGAGGATCGAGGAGACGAGGAGGGATATTGAGAAGCACCCACGGAGTGTAGGATCGCAGGATTTCCTAATTGCGCCACCAGGTGTTCCCAATTGCTGCTCCTGTGGCGTAGCAATGGTGCGAGAAGAGAGCTACCATAGATGATATTTGTTTATGAAAATGAAAATAACTGGAGTCTGAATAGTTAGTGTTTGACTTTTAATTAACAAATTACACTTTAAAAAGTGTTAGGTTTAGACTTACTTCAATATTGCAATATGAAAAATTAAAGGTTAAATAAACGAAATGTGATTTTAAGTTGTTTATTCTATTATTGGATATTATGGACATAAATGAACCATGGTGAACAAACAGATTTCAGAAGCAGCTCGATATAACATATAGTTGTAGTTAGCAACTATTTGTTAATATTCCAGCAATGATTGGCACGATACCCTCATGGGCAGTTTGACGACATGCAGCATGTTGCGCTTCTGGCGTCCAATGTTCAAGTCACATCCCATCCCACATCCCTTCCAGTCACATCCCATCCCATATATGTATTCCAGCAATGAACTTTGTTGGTTTCATTTGCAAAATAACAAAGTGGAGTATAACAAAATACATTCCCTTAAGTATTCACATACAAATTAGAAGTTGTCCAGTTGTCCTCCACACAGCAACCCTGACAGAAGTACTGAGTTTTTATTTTCCTCACAGAACAGCAACACTACAAAAATATGGCCTTTTACAATATGTTGTACATTAAACTTCCCAAAAGTATATAAAGTATTTTTAATGTAACAACCTTTAACATCTCCCTGCTCAGCTGAATGAAAGCATACATAAAAATGTTTTATTCCCCAATCCGTTTTAAGTATATTTTAAGTATATATTTATTAAATTGGTATGTTTTGTAATTATTTTAGTTATTTTGTAATTAGTGGTAAAAAGTAGTTATAGTATACAACAATTTATTCAATTTATTTAAATTTTCATTTTCAAATGTTATTTAGAGGCAAACAAAATGTATAGAAGAATCTCTGTCATTTACAAATTATAACTTGCTTTGCAAAAATAAATAATTTACATAACTGCTTATTGTCTTTTATTTACAAGTTTCAATTGATAATGCAAAAATAAAACAATCCACAGAAATTACTTTGCTTAGTTAACAAATAACTTGAATTACAAAAGTAATGTACAGAACAACTTAATTCATTTAATTTAGAAATTTCCCAGCACTCCATTTTCTCCAGAACTGTCCTAAAAGAAGAGAAAAATAAAGACTTATGAAAATTATTAAGACAGGGCTGCAATATTGGTTAGAAAACATGACACAGCAGGACTTGCATACAAAATACTCAATAAATCATATTTCTGGATCATCAAGTTTGCCTGCAGCAATTTTGGACTATCTTGCATCTTGCAAAAAAAAAAAAAATTCTAATAAAATAAAAATACAAGTGAAAAACTACAAGTGAAAACATTTGTTTAACTAGCTATTTAACAAATTAAAACACAATACTTATAAGTGTCAACTGTCACAAAACTCTCAAATCTCCCTCTATTTTGTTTGAATAAAAGTCCCGTTGTCAACGGTGCACCATGAATTCTGGGATAGGGTAGGCTCAAGTCAAGTCAAGTCGAGCTTTATTGTCATTCCACTACATGTGTGGACATACAGTGGAATGAAATGTCGTGTCTCGCAGGACCACAGCGCTACATGAATAAACATAAATATATACATACAACACTAGACGTAGAAACAACTTTTAAACCTATACACAGCTAACAACTGAAAGCTGTAATCTAACTGTACATATACTATAAATAATCGACTATACATACACATAACATAGACAGACTACATAAGTACTTTACATAATAATTGTGCATGGTATTGTGCAAAAGAGGTGTTTAAGGTTGAGAACAATTTGTGGTGCATTGGCAAGTAAACATTTGTTAAGTCCTTATTAAGCCCTTGTAACGTCCTTAGAAATATTAATTCATGCATTCAAGACCTCCAGGAAAGATTATTGTAACGCTTTATTGGGTGGTTGTACTGCACGCTTAATAAACAAACTCCAGCTGGTCCAAAATGCAGCAGCTAGAGTTCTTACTAGAACCAGAAAGTATGAGCATATTAGCCCGCTTCTGTCAACACTGCACTGGCTTCCTATTAAACATCGTATTGATTTTAAAATCTTGCTAATTACTTATAAAGCCCTCAATGGTTTAGCTCCTCAGTACTTGAGGGAGCTCTTATCACATTATAGTCCCTCACGCCCGCTGCGTTCTCAAAACTCTGATAATACCCAGAATATTAAAATCAACTGCAGGCGGCAGATCATTTTCTTACTTAGCACCAAAACTATGGAACAATCTAGCTAATTCTGTTCGGGAGGCAGACACACTCAGTCAGTTTAAATCTAGACTAAAGACCCATCTCTTTAACCTGGCCTACACATAACACATTTAAATATTTATAATATTCAAATCCGTTAAAGGATTGTTAGGCTGCATTAATTAGGTCAACCGGAACCGGGAACACTTCTCATAACACCTGATGCAAGAAAAATGGAATCTATGCTAATATTGTCTGTCTCCTGCTTACTCCGAGCTCAGATCCAGTATGAATCCTGAACAGTTGTCCACTGCAGTTTCCCTTGATCCAGTTTGTATCCAGATGGTGGGTCAGCACTAGGGTTGGGTATCATTTGAATTTTATCGATTCCAATTCCGATTCCCCTTATCGATTCCGATTCTTATTGATTCCCGGTTTCGATTCCAATGTGGTAAACAACAATAACAAAAGTCAAACATTAATATATCAAACATGTTTATTTTCTGTGCCACCGTTTAATCAAATCATAAGCCTGTATGTCATTATAAGCAGAACATAACGATAAGAACAGCATATCTGAAAGACGCAACACAACACCATCTTGCCACAAAGCACCGACAATAGTAATTACAATGAATGTTTCGGGGGAAACATTAAGAAAATATTTGAATGATTCATTAATTAACTAGTGTATTCTGAGATTGTGTTGCAAAGACCCTGATTTGCAATCTATCTTTGGACGCACAGAGAAAAATGCATCTTTAGATTACATAATGAAAAAGTTTATTTATTTGTTTTATTTCGTTAAGTAATAATTTAAAGCTTTCTATTTATATATGTATCATGTTTGTTCATTTTAGTGTTGCGCTCCTATTCAAGTACAAGCCGCCAGAAAGCTATGTTTGTTTTCTTGCCTTTGTTTTTTTGATATTGTGAGTGCACACAACCTTTACATTTCGAATGATGTATTACTCTTACTTTTGTTAACTGATGGGTAATTTAAAATTGTTTCCACTGAAACAATGCAAATGATCGCGCTTCCGCCTCCAAGTTCTGCAAAGCACGCTTCAGCTTCCTCCGTTTTATAACAAGAATCCGATTCTTAATCTTAAGTATCCGATTCCAGAATCAGAATCGATTTTCGATTCCCAACCCTAGTCAGCACATATAGACCACCTCTACAGGTCTGTATGGGAGTACAAACTACTTGTTTATTGGTCAGAGAAGAGCTGACCCCCCAACTGAGACTGGTTTCTCCCAAGGTTTTTTTCTCTCCATCAGTGTCACAGATGGAGTTTTGGTTCCTTGCCACTGTCGCCTATGGCTTGCTCAGTTGGAGACAACAACTAAATTGGGGAAAACTAAAATTGGGGACAAACAATTTATTAATTTGGAACTATTGATTAATTTCCTCAAACTAAAATTGTTTAAAGTTTCTTTTTGAATTATTGATATATTACTTTCCCATTTGATACTGTAAAGTTGCTTTGACACAATCTGTATTGTAAAAAGCGCTATATAAGTAAAGCTGACTTGACTTGACTTGACTTGTAACATGAAGTGTTAATAGGAAAGTGTCTGGTGCATGTAGAGAGAAGAGTGTTTCTACAGGTGGTTTGTCCGGCACACTCACCTGTGTGTAACACACTCAGAATTACAGTGTTTTGAGTTTTTCAACAGTTTACATTTGGATAAGAGGGGGGATGAGGTGGCTGGAATTGAGGGCTCTCACAGCGAGGGGGAAAAAGCTGTTCAGTAGCCTAGCAGAGTGGGCTCTGATGCTCCTGTACCGTCTTCCTGATGGCAGGAGCTGGAAGAGACTGTGGGAGGAATGGGTGGGGTCCTTCACGATATTGGTGGCTTTACCAGAGCATCGTGTGAGGAAAATGTCCAGAATGGAGGGGAGAGGGGCACCGATGATCTTTGCAGCTGTGTTCACTGTCCGCTGGAGGGTTTTGCGGTCAGCAGCACTGCAGTTCCCGTACCAGACAGTGATGCACACTCTGAATTGTTCCCCTGTAGAATGTGGTGAGGATGGGTGGAGGGAGACTTGCTCTATTCAGTCAGCACAGGAAGTGGAGTCGCTGTTGCGCTTTCTTGGAGACTGATGTGGTGTTGGTGGTCCAGGTGAGGTCTTATGTTATGTGCACCCCCAGGTATTTAGTGCTGCTGACTCTCTCCACAGTCGAGCTGTCGATGGTCAGTGGGGGGTGGTCAACAGAATTCCTCCTGAAGTCCATCACAACCTCCTTTGTCTTAATCACATTGAGGGACAGGTTGTTTGGACCACACCATTCGACCAGTTGTGCTACTTCCTCTCTTTAGTGAGTTTCATCATTGTTGCTGATGAGGCCTACCACAGTTGTGTCATCAGCAAACTTTATGATGTGGTTGGAGCTGAACTTGGCAGTGCAGTCGTGGGTCAGCGTGAAGAGCAGCGGGCTGAGCACACAGCCCTGTGGGGCACCTGTGCTCAGTGTGGTAGTGCTGGAGGTGTTGCGGCCGACACGGACAGACTGAGGTCTTTCAGTTAAAAAGTCCAGAATCCAATTGCAAACGGAGGTGTTAAGGCCCAGAATGTTTAGTTTGTTGATGAGCTGTTGTGTGGAGCTGAAGTCAATAAACAGCATTCTAACATAAGAGTCTTTGTTATCTAAGTGAGTAAATGCCAGGTGTAGGGTGGAGAACATTGCATTCTCTGTGGAGTGGTTTGGACGGTATGCAAACTGGAGTGGGTCAAATGTGTTAGGAAGACTGGATTTGATGTGGTTGCGACAGCTGCGAAGGATCCATCTGTTGTATCCTTCATTTGCCGTTGAAACGGAGGACACATTTGAAGTCACGTTCGAATTGCAGCAGCATTTGTCGTGCCACAGCAACGCAATCACCCTTCGAATGCAGCCTTCAGAGGATGCATCATGAATTGGGACAGTCTTCATCATGCCACCATGACGCAATCGGCCTTCAAATGCAGCCTTTGTAGGATCCGGTCTCTGAATTGGAACAGCCTTCGGGAGGACAAACAGGGAGCGAGACCAAAAGGCACTCAAGACATCAGATTGTCACAAGTATCTCCTATTGCTGCCATAGCATCCTCTACCCCATATACGGCTATGACAAGTCTTGCAAAGAATACCACCGCCTATACTTTGAGAACAGATTTTAATCATTAATGAATGTGGGTAAGGAATCCCCAAATGTGGTTGAACATGGATCATATCAGCCAGCAGCTAACATCACTAACAGACGCTCAAGGTCGAGCAGACAACGGCATTCAGCTCAGAGTGCAGCTGAGAGAGAGAGTGAGAAATTGTAAATTAACTGCATCTGCTTCTCTCTCTACAAACAATGAAGCTGAGTTTGGTTACTTCTGAAACAGCGATTTTATCCCCTTTGTTGCTGAAAAATATAGTGTAACGATTCAGTATTGATTAATAAATGTCACAAGGCATCGTTAAGAAAACGTTTCTGAGATTCTGAATATCTCTGTAACGTGGGGAGTGAGGACAAAGGAGTTGGGAATCCAAATGCAGGCCTTTATTACTTTGATGATGTAACAGCTGTTTCATGATTGGTCAGATTCACTGCATGACAGCGATCATGTGTGTTTCATGTTTGTTCTAACATTTTTAATTCCCACAGTTACAACAAATCTGTGTTTTTAGAACCGTATAAGCTTTTTTTTTTACTGTAGTCACACGTTATCTGTAGTCAAGTTTATCATAAAACACAGATAAAAGCATATATACCCCCACTTTATTAGTATTTAAATAGTATTATATATGTTTATGCTGAACTATGTTGCTGTATTAAGCACATTATAAAAGGTGTTTCTGTTGCTCATGAAAACGTTTCTGAAACATCTGTGTATTTGACAAATAGTGCATTTTATTCACTTCATCTGTGATATAGAGCATGCAAACCGTGTGAGCATCACTACCGAAAGCAGAAAGTGTCCGACTTGACCTGTATGTTTTCAACTCCGCCCCTGACTGCAACCGGCTGATCTCGTTACCTGCCGTCTGTAGCCGTGCTTCAAGTTGAACACACCTACAGACAAGGGTAGCTGTTGTGTAGACTCAGGAGTCGAGGGATCCATGTGCAAACGATTTATTAATACAAGTGTAGTCAGACAGGCGGGGTAATCAACAACAGCAATCGTGAGCAACGTAGGCAAATCCAGAGAATAGTCGATAACGGTGCAATAGTCCGGGGCTGGCAGCAAGCAGGAATAATCCAGTAACGAGCAATAAGGTCGGGGGAAAAAGAGAATTATCATAAACGAGGTCACAGTCCAAATCGGTACACAGGTGATCAGTCCGCAGGAAAAGCGCTCAGGATTGCAGGCCATTGGCAAGACAAAACTTCGCGAAGGACGCGTGGTAATGGCCGCTATTTATATCCGGGGAAAAATGCTGTGAAATGGCCGAACCGGGCGGAGTCAGCCCAGGCAGGGGGTCCTGGGAAATGGAGTCCGAATGGAGTTAGAACTCGGGGGAGGGTTCCCGCTGACGGCCTCCAGAGGGAGCCACAGAACCCGGATTTGTGACAGAAGCACATGACATGATCACATGAGGTTCAAGGGACACATGGGAAATTGAGTCCAATAAACAAAGGCAAGAGTTTAGGGTGGGGTGCCAGTGATGTGTGTGTGTGTGTGTGTGTTTGTCAATTAAAGCAGCACATTATTATAGAACGGTTATTAAACATTTTAATGCACAATTGGCCTTGCCACACACACAGACACATACAGTGGTGTTCAGTGCAGTCACACTGTAAATCTGTAAGTATAATTTAAACATTTGAAAAGTAAAAAAAAAAAAAAAAAACATTAAAAAAAATGCTTTAGAAAAGTTTTGCATGAAAAAAGGGATATTGACACAGTGGTTAACCAAAACAAATAAAAAAGCTTGCTGCCCCCGGTCTAAGCCTACTATAGCCGTACAGCTGACCCATCCAATCTGCTGCCTATTATGCGTAAAACTAAGATTGCTGTAGGCACAAAAAGTAATGCCATCAATTTAGCATTTTTAAACATTCGAAAAAAATAAATCATTTTTGACCAATGACTTAATAACCACAAACAACATTTTATGTTGATTTTATATTTTTAAATGAAACATGGCTAGAAGACAGTTGCAGTGCAACAATGCTCAATGAAACAGCCCCTCCTAACTTTACTTTCATGAGTGTTTGCAGAGCTGTGGAGGTGTTGCTGGTCTAGTTAAAGATGTCTATCAATGCAAGCAAGTGTCATTTGGTCAGTACTTATCTTTTGAATATCTAGGGATTGTGCTGAAAGGTGCTCCACGCTTTCTGTTTATCATTATTTACAGGCCTCCAAAATACTCTCCAGCTTTTGTTGAAGAGTTTACAGAACTGTAATCAATTTCCTCAGAGTTTGACTGTTTTGCCATTGCAGGGGATTTTTCACATAGATAATACACAAATCAATACTACAAAATAAATTATAACTGTTTTAAACACTTTTGACCTAATTCAGCATGTGCATGGACCCACACACAAAATTGCATATCACAGCATAATGACTACAGCCCCATTGACTCCCTCTGCCAATGCATTGACGAAATTAACAGTTGGATGTGCCAAAACTTTCTTCAGTTGAAGTCATTGCATTTGGAAACAAAGATAAAGTTCTTAAGGTGAATAAATAACTAAAAATCAAGTCAAGAATCTTTTTTGTGATTCTGGAGTTGGATCTTAGTTTCAGTAGTCATGTCAACACAGTAACTAAATCAGCACACTACCATCTCAAAAACATTGCGAGAACTAATGTTTTACTTCCAATCAAGACTTGGAGAAACTTGTTCATGCCTTTATCACAAGCAGGATGGATTATTGTGATATCCTCACCAGCCTTCCCAAGAAAACCATTAGACAGCTGCAGCTCATCCAGAACACTGCTGCCAGGATTCTGACTAGAACCAGAAAATCTGAGCCTATCACACCAGTCCTCAGATCCTTACACTGGCTTTCAGTTATATTTAGGATTGATTTTAAAGTACTTTTACTCAGTTATAAATCACTCAATGGCCTAGGACCTAAATACATTGCATATATGCTCACTGAATATAAACCTGACAGACCACTCAGATCATCAGGATCAAGTCAGTTAGAAATGCCAAGGGTTCACACAAAACAAGGGAATCTGCCTTTAGCTTTTATGCTGCCCGCAGTCGTAATCTGCTTCCAGAAGAGATCAGATGTGCTAAAACATTAGCCACATTTAAGTCCATATTCAAAACTCATCTGTTTAATTGTACATTTACTGAATGAGCACTGTGTCACATCTGAGCTGATTGCACTGTATTTTATGTATAATTACTTTTATTCTTAATTGTTTTAATTCAATTTAAATCAATTTTAACTCATTTTAACTCATTCGCAGAGAACGCGTTTTCAAAGAGCGCTGTTCTGTTTAGTGAGAGCACAGAATGGCTTTTCAGTCTGTACTGCTTTCTTTGCCTTGATTTCAGTGAGGACAATATACATTCACACGATTTTTATAAAGGGAGGTGCTGTCACCATATATGGTTTACTGGAGGCGTTTCTGAATGCAAATGACTATGAATGTGAACGAGCATGGTGCTTAAGAACATGGGGGGTTTATCAACAATGATTGCTTACTGGTGTGTGTAAGAACGTGTACGCACATTGGATAAATATGGATTTTGTTTTCATTGTTCCGCTTGGGCGAGCACTTCATGGACAGCTTATCTCACCAATGAAATCATGCACATAACAGCAAAACTCAGCGAACGCGCATGAATCCTGACTCATAGCAATAGAGCAGAGGCGAGAAAGCTGTGGAGAATCTGCTTGCTGATTCTCGGAACTGATGATTTACAGAGAATTACCGTTGATGTACTTATTCCCAACTCTTTATTAAGCTTTAAGTTACATCACAAATGACAAAGGATCCACTTATAACCATGTTTATTTTAATCAACCTGTGAACGCATTCTCTCAGATGGTCTGGGTATGCAGAGCATTAGCAGCTTATATGAACAGAACGCCACTGATGTACAGTATATTTATGTTACATTAATCAGTGTATAGCACACCTTCCTAAGGAAAGGATATGGACCAGAAGACATTACGATTACTACATGATATTTAGACAGACTTAAAGAAGTTCCAGATCTATACTTGTTCTCTTATTATTTCAGTTATTTTGCCTTTAATGTAAATAAACGTGCAAACAATATACTTGCTCTTGTGAATTCATTTTGATGTTAATTACATTAAGTTGTGCAAACTGTCTCTTTAATACCACATGGTTTACATACATGTTGCTGCTGACTGGGCTGAAATTTTTGACACACCCACCAAACAAGAGAAAACACATCTCAAACGGTTCCAGGAAACATGCCGTTCAACACCGAAACCGCTTTGAGTTTGAACGTGCCCCAGTTTTCCTGCTTGAAACTGCCATTTTGTATCTGTGACTGTTTCCTGTTGCTATGGTTACTTCCGCAGTGAAATGAGAATCCTCCATTAGATGTTTCAGATAATCACCTATCACCTGCTCTCGCTCGTTTGCTCACTCGCTGTCCTCTGGTGCACAGATAAAGAAAGCCATATTAATTTGCTGTGAATAAGAGCAGTCTCTAGATTGCTTTTCCCACACCCCAGGGCTGAGCTGAGTTTCCCTTCCCTGAATTCTGTGCTTATTTTAAATGTGGTTGTAACATTAGGTCAATCTTTTCATGATTACAACAAACACACACATTTAAACGTCAAAAACAGTTGTTCACTCAGGCTGGAACTTCGCTGGATTGCAGGTGAGAAACCTCTTCTTTCTCCGCACAGCTGAGTGCAGATTTCTTCTTCTGTCTTCTTCTATGAAGGCTTGCTCAGCAGCGGATCAGCTCTGAAGCAGAAATCTGAATGAGTGGATGCACGCCGCCATCTTATATACCCATATGTACTTAGCATGCAAATTCCACTCGCCAATGTTCATTTGCCTTTTCTTCTAAAGGTCAGAGGTGATTGGGCTCCCAAGTGAGACCCCAAAAGTATGTCATTCGATGTAACGTCGGAGTGAACGACTGAGGGGGAACTATTGTGTTTTTTCTTCCATTGGTTTGGTGTTTTAAGACTAAAATTGTAAATAAATCTGGAAGAGTTATTTGGAATGGGGTTTGATTTCAGGCAGTATGACAAATAAAGTAAGGGATGTGCATCTCCATAACTGAGGCCGATGCAATAAGCATCTTGATGCATTGCCAATGATACAATACAATAAAGATACATATGAAGTGGCTACCCGATGTGATATGATTCACCCCTATTATGATGCAGTGCAATTCGATTTCAATTACACACACTCTGTTCATACCATGGAGCAGCAGTACTTACCACACATTTTACAAGATTAGATGCTTGTCAGTGGCGCTCAGGATCTGCAAATTATTCCTCATCATCCTATCAGTCATCTCTTCTTACTCTGTCTATGTGGTAAGAGTATGTACTGTAATGTACATACTACCGCTAGCAAGAGAGAATGCAATTGAGAAACAGTTTATAGAGGAATCATAAAATATTGCTCCCAAATTATTGGTCACTTTGTAAATATAAAAAGTATATCTACTTTAATTATATATAAATAAATAGTTAAATTTTTATTTATTTATTTTTTTTTTTTACGATGTGCTAGAAACGTTGCATCGTAAGACAAATGCCAACTTGTATCTGATAAACAGTTTTTAAATTGATCGTTAACTTGAATTCCGATGAACACAGAAGTTATTCTGTAAAGCTTACCATCCATAATGTATATATATATATATATATATGTGTGTGTGTGTGTGTGCGTTTATGATGTAAAACTTCTTACTAAAACTGTAAAACTTCTTTAACAGCAAACATGCACTTTTGGTGTTTATGACTTATGAATTTGCTGTCTTTTGCATACACAGTGTTTTTGTTGAGTCATTGCACCATCTGGTGGTGTGTACATTATGTGAATGAGGTTTGAAGTAGATGAACTCTGGTATTCTGTCTGTGTGTGACTCTGCTAGTATGTGTGTGTGTGTGTGTGTGTGTGTGTGTGTGTGTTTAATTGTGTGACTCTGCTAGTAAGTGAGTGTGTGTGTGTGTGTGTGTGTGTGTGTTTAAGTGTGTGACTGCAAGTAAGTGTGTGTGTGTGTGTGTGTGTGTGTGTGTGTGTGTGTTTAAGTGTGTGACTCTGCTAGTAAGTGAGTGTGTGTGTGTGTGTGTGTGTGTGTGTGTGTGTGTTTAAGTGTGTGACTCTGCTAGTAAGTGAGTGTGTGTGTGTGTGTGTGTGTGTGTGAGAGAGAGAGAGTAACTGGTACTACAGAAAAAAAACAAACAAACAAAAAAAAAACTTTACAACAGGTAGAGACTGCCATGGTCTGAGTGTGATTTCAGTCTTCAAACATGGCTACATAAATTAAATAGGTGTGTGAATGCCTGATTGAACTATTCAAAATGAACATATCTCTTCCTTTTTAAGCTGCAAAGCTAGAAAGATAACTCCCTCACAGAAAGAACACACTCTATACAAATAAAAAACAACAGGCACTGGCTTATACAAGACGAGACGATATCGTAACACAAACATGCAGCGCATGCTTGCATGGACACCGTATCAATTACTGCCTTACACACACCAGCGACTTCTCTTCATTACTAATTTCTAATTAACTTGTGTACTGATGCTTGTATCTCAAATAGCAAACAATGGTGCTTTTATCTGGGGTCATGACATTTCAGGCAAACAAAGCGGCGGTCTGATGTGAGACTGATGCAGTCGTGATGACACTGGCATTTCCACGCCACACCGATTTATCTGCCTGACAGCGTCAGTGCTGATGTGATCGTGAAGTCATCACCTTTATGCCAGTTAGCAACTCGCGCAACTTGCTAACTCTTTCTCAAAGTTAGCTGTACACAAATCTTCCCTTTTTGTCAGCAGAAGTCTGCTAGATGATGTATAGGCCTAGACAAGTTATCCGGTGACAAATAAACAAGGAGATCTGGGTGCAGGTACGAGTGCATGGAGAAGGACACATGGGTTATTTACGCTGCCGAGACTGTAACAATGCAGAGCTGGTTGTGGATCTTCAAGCTTGTCCTTTTCATTACATTCAATCCATTTACATTTGTAAAATGGAAGTTTACTTAATTCTTACTTAAGTGTTAGGACTACATGATTTTTTATTTGTATCTTTTTGCAGACAATTGAAACAGGATACTAGGTTTTTAATGGTGTAAATGTTGAAATTAAGTGTTATCTAATGTGCCTCTGATTGAAGGGAAAGACTCGTTTGTGTTCCCATATCAAAACTCAGTATTAGTCATTTCCATACCTAAACTACATATTTTACTTTTACTTTTACTATTTTATTTTATCAGTGATTAGTAGTTGTATTATTACCAGCACAGGCATTGCTTAACAGATTTTAAAACATTAAGATCTAGTTGTACAGACATAATATCAGGTTCAGAGAAAGGTAAACGGAGTACTGGAGTAATTAAAATAACACATGAAGAACAAGAGAGAGTTAGCAATAACAAACAGCAGTAGCCAGCATGCCTCACCTGCTGAACACATTGTGCTGTGTCCTGGTTGGGAAATGTGTAATTTCAAGAGTTGTTGTTATTGTTGTTGTTTTTCTATTTAAAAGTGCACATTGCTGATGTTTTTGCAGAGATGTTACATGTATGTATGGCCTATGTTTGGACTGATGTTAAGAGTTGAGGACAGTGTATTTGTATGCATTTTAGCAGGACTCTGTTGGTGAGGTCACCACATTTTATGTGGCATCATGGTCTGGACTATTTTTGACTGTCCCTGGTTAGGAAGAACCTGGTGTTTGAGAGCTGTGGTGTGTTTTCATTACAAGAGGTTGGATTATTAATTTGCTATCAGCCAACTTCAGCTATCTATGGACAGTGTCCTAGATGCGAAACCCTACAATCTTACGTTGCTTTTTTTTTTTTTTTTTTTTTGTACTTTAGTGTATTTACATTTTTGTCTATATGTAGTTGTATTAACCTGAATTTAATGTTTTCTATTTTGTATTTAATAAATCCATTGATTTGAAATCCTTTTTTGACAATACAGACATTAGTTATGTGGTGACTGCATCCATTTCAGATTTTTACATTTATTTACACATGAATTTTTACCTTTTATAGAGGCATCTTTTATGTCATATTATTAACATTCTATTAAGCGTATTATTCATATGTGACCCTGGACACACAGTCTTAATTAGCACGGGTATATCTGTAGCAATGGCCAAAAATACATTGTATAGGTCTAAATGTTGTTTCTTTTGTGCCAAAAATCATTAGAATGTTAAGTAAAGATCATGTTTAATGCATATATTTTATAAATTGCCTACAATAAATATATCAAAACTTAATTTCTGATTAGTAATATGCATTGCTAAGAACTTCATTTTCAACTTTTAAGGTTATTTTCTCAATATTTAGATTTTTTTGCACCCTAAGATTTCAGACTTTCATATAGATGTATCTTGGTCAAATATTGTCTTAAACTGAGGCGTCACATCTTTCATGCATTCAGTAAGGAAGCAAATGGCTGTAGTTCACTGACTCTCTGAACCGTTCAAAGCTGCAGATTTTTTAAATAAGGAAACACCGCTGTTGCTTGGAGACGCACACCAGTTCTGTTGCGGATGTTTTATTGAAAATATAACAAACAATATTGGCAATATTATCTTTAAAATGTAGGCAACATTTAAAATGTAAAATGCTCATTTAAGATTACCTTTTTGTTTAACTAATATATAGTCAACATTTGCAATTGTATGGATATTCAGAGAAAACTGCATTTTAAACATGAAAAATAACTTGCACAGGGCATGTTTTTGTATCGGACAGAGTTTCTTAAATCGATATTTATGTACAGTCTGTGTTAATATTTGTTCTTTGCTATTAAGTGCTACAAATTTACTTTAAAGACACAATGAACAGCAGCACGGTTTGCTAAAGTAGCATACTCTGTAGGCATCCAATCATCTGCACACTGCTGGTGTGGATACAGTCAGTTTTGACCACAAGAGATGAGGTAATTTGACGTTGTTTGATTGTTTATGGCACTCCCATTTTCCTGTTTTGTAATAAAAGCAGCATTTTGCTTGACAAAAATACATGCTCGGTTTTTTAATGTTACTTTAAATTGGGGTACAATTAAATGAATGGCAAAGCTCAGCCATTTTGTTCATGTACCCCCTTCTGTCACCTCACTTACCCCAGTTTGAGAACCACTGCCTTAGGCTATCCCTAAGAGGGCCTGAAAAAGGCCAGTGCAGGCTTGTTTGCAGGGTAAACCAGCTCAGACCAGCAGCCATGCTTCAAAACATACATAACCAGCATATGCGGTTTTTTTTTTTGTTTGTTTTTTTTCAACAAGGAATACCTTTCATATCTGGTTACAGTTAATAAGTTATTTTCTTGAGGTGCTCCTCATTTGTACCGTAGGGGGTCGCTTTGGATAAAATCATCTGCTAAATGAATGAACGTAAATGTGCTGCATAAGTACATATTTTAAGATGTTAAGATAATAAGGATTTTATGAATTTCAAATGTAAAACAGTATTTTATATTTTTTACATTTTGCATATAAATGTATCCATTTGCAAGCCCTTTTCCACAATTTGTAGTATGAGTTTATGCATTCAAGAGTGTTTTTCTTTCATTTTGTCCCACACAAGATGAAGTTTTCTTTGAACTTCATGTGACTTGATCACTCTCCTGTTGAGAGCTGCCAGCAGCAATAACAGGCTTTTGAGATGAATGTGGGCATATGTACTTGAGCAAGTGTGTGTGTGGGTGGCTGTGTTGCTTTTGGCCGTAGGGTTTGAAGTCTCTGGGTCTCTTCAAGCTCTAGTTTGTTTAATTGCCTTCCTCAGTCATTGATCAGCAGCGGCTCCGGTGGCGGCCATTTTGTTGCAGCGTCTGCACGGCTGCAGTGAAACTGTGAACGGCAGGGGCTCCAATCTGTTACACCGTGACTGTCCATCAAAGTCATGCTCCCAGGCAACCCTGTCGCCTGGCAACCCTCACGGTTCACACAGAGAGAGAAAGTGCTCCTCTCTACAAACCCCTCTGTCTATCTGTGAGGTTTCCGCATCTTATAGTAAGTTCCGTTTGGTCTTGCCTGATTTCATTGTCTCCAGTGGTTGGAAACAGTCGTCAGTCTTTTTCAGTAAACATTCATGTTTCATATTTCATATAGAATTCAAATCATACGCTAGCAGGTCTAGTCTACACCCGTTTTTTCAGGGTTCACAATCAAAACTTTACACTAACATCACATCCAAAACGCACTTTATTTATCCTTTTTTATGAGACTTTGTGACAAAAACAGAGTGAGTAGTCCTATAGTTGTAAAGGCAGCACTTGCTGTTGTAATATGACAGATATTGCAGCGGTGAGTGTTGGATCAAGCTTGTGTGTGGGTGTGTGCGCGCTGATGGAATCTGAATTGCGTGTGGGGCGTCAGGGCTTTTACACACTTCAGCCGCAATTACCTGCTAACAGCTGGTTACTGCACAGCAATCAGCAAACCATTAACACTCCACATCCAACCTGACTGATAGCTTTTTCTCTCTTTTACACGCGTTCACCCCCTCCTTTCTCTCTTCACAGAATGCTGCGTTTTTTCATAGGTCTTTAGCAAAAGCAACAGTTACCCTATGTGCGATCACACTTTTCCAGACTATGTACTGATTTTAATCCTTTTTTATTGATTTTGTTGTTTTTCATCCTCTCTTCACCTCTTTCCTTGGTATTCCTGAGAGTCATGGAGACATTGAAATGTCTTATTGGATGCATGTCTTAAGATTATGAGTGTAGAAACACCATGGGTTGAAAAGGTTTGAAATATTGCATAAATGACATTTGCCTGAAATGCTTGTATTGAAACATTTTGCCTTCTGCCTATGATAAACTGCACTAGATGTTACATTTTGTGAAGGAGGGCAAACTGCAAACTGTTCCCACAAGATTTGAGTCCCGCAGGATCCCAATCCCGACGAAGCCCTTTAGTACATCGAGTTTTTGTATTGTTTTTATATTTAGTTGTATATAAAACAATAGAAGTCAGTGGAATGATCTGATTCAATCTTGTTTGATGTGATTTTCTTGTAACATACAGACACAGCAGATGGATGCCTGTGATGATTGCTTCAAGTGTTTTCACCTCAAAAGTTAATTGTGACTTTATTTCTCATGGTATATCTGATCATGCAATTTTAAAACTTTTTATGTAACAGCTATTCTTTTTTTTTTTAAGGGGTCATACTTTGGTTAAAATTATATATATATATATATATATATATATATATACCATATATACCATGTAACACTCTCCACTGTAAATCCCCAGTTGTTTTTGACCAATGTTTTTTCTCCACTCTTGTTTCTCATTGGTATCAAGATTAAGTGCATTTCACCATGGTGTGTCATACTTATTATTTTATACAAAAAAAATTCTTGTTTAATTCTTTCACACAAATCTTATACAATTATTTACCAAGTACAACATTTGAGCCCACAATCATCAATTCATTACAATCCAGTAACATACCATAACACTTAACCAAATTAGGGGATATGTTTTAGTTTGGAAAATAATCTTTACAATCAAAATCAATAGACCCCTTTGAGTACTGATCAAGCAATCACCAGTCAGGGCTGATCTCCATTTTCCAAGTGCCTTTTCCAGAATGTAGTATGATTTAATTCCTAAATGTTCAGCAATCGCAGTCACGTTTTTAAAAGCACATCCTGCTATTTGATGTAAATGGCTGACTGTTGTCAAATTGACATTATATAGAGTTCTTTCTGGTAGGGCAGAAGACATCTGTGATAAGTTCAATAGGGAGCCAATAACCAATGGCTCTTGCAGTAACCAAAAAAGGGAAGTATTACTTTCCCTATTTTTCTTAAATAACGACTAGACTTTAAACAAGTTACGATACAAAATCGGAGAATCACAGAAAGAGAGAGAGATAATCAGTGAGCCTTGGCTTTCATTTCCACACTGCTGGAGCTCTAGATTATTTCACACAACCAGGACTAAACACGCACACACACACACACACACACACACACACACACACACACACACACGCACGCACACAGCTGCACAAGACAGAGACACTGCGCTTCACAAAGGTTAGCAGATCATAAAGCAAAAATATGGTTGCTACAAACTAACCAAAATTGGTTGCTTCATGTGTCTGTCAGGGGTCAGATTTACACAGGTGATTGGCAAAACTTAATGTTGAATTTTATTTAGCTTGACCTACATTTTTCTGGCTATGGCCTTTACTTTACTATCTCTCTGTCTCCCTTTCTCTCTAAACTGGACTTTTTTGTTTCCTGTTTGATTCTGTTTCATCTATAGAGCAAGTTGCTTTGGGTTGGAGTGAACACCTGTGTTTGTAACTCACCTCTTTCTCTCTCTCTCTCTCTTTGTCCTATAGGCTGTAACTGTTAATAGGCAATAACGTGTGAATGGTGCATGGTTTAGGGAAGCGTGGCCCAGGACTGCAGCTCTATTAGCTGGAGTCAAGCAGCAGACGGAGGACAGGAGGGTTCGATCGCTCTGATGTTGATGTCAGCAGAGATGGGTAGTAATAAGAGATTAAGACCTGGTTATGGATCATAGGATTCACTAGGAAACATGCTAACTTCTGCATTAGCTAGGTGACTGTTTAGAATGGACTTAGTGTTTGTGCCGTTAATGGCTTTGACTTCAGTGTTTTAAATGGGTAATGTCAGTTTACTGAATGGCAAATCTGTCTGTCTGACTGCTTCAAATGGATTCTGATATGTATGAGATGTTTGATGGAGTTGGCAGTTATAAATGCATTTGTGCAGCAAAGTCTGGTGTGTAAGACAAAATCGCACACTCGCTATCTCATTCCTGTGCCTTTTCTAAATGTAAAAGCCATTAAAATACCAACTGTTTTCAAATGTTAAAATCTTTCCAAGAAACATTAAAATTTGCTCCACACTAAGAGATTTAGCATATCTAACCACATACAATAACACAAAATATATTGGTACACAAAGAACTGAGTGTATGAAAGAAGGGAACATAAAGACAGATAATGCTCCATCAAAGACATTAGCTTTGACTTTCAAACTGTTCTTTTGCATGTCAGCGACTGTGTGAAATTATGATCCGCTGCACGCTGAAATCCCTCAGCCCTGGTAAGCGATTCATAAACACCAACCATTCGCCAAAAATGCGCTGCGGTTTTGATTGCACTTCGATCTGGACATTTGTGTCAGCCGAAGGCAATTACTATGTCAGACTGATATGAACAGAAACAGGCCACTCTGAGATGAGAACACCTACTGACAGCCCCATTAACGTCATGCTAATGTCAGCGCTTTGCTAACCCCATGTATGCATATGACTCAAAAGCTAGCAAATGCTCAAGCCAGTCAGACAGTAATGGATTCTCGGGTTTCCAGATTCCCCTTTCTAAGAACATTTCAGACCAGGGAGTTCATACTTTTTAGAAAATGGCCAGCGCCATTAGATGTCATTAGATAGTGAATGCGGTACGTATACATCACCGCCAGCTGACGGCCGCAGCTACGCTGCTATGAACTTCTGCTCACATTCAGCCAATTTACTTTGGTTTTCTGCGCCATAAATGTGACCGACTGCATGATATATGATATCTATGCAGAAAGCTGTTTTTGCTCCACGCACAGGAGCGGTAAGATGAACCTTCCCCTGATGCATGTGCAGAGCTGCCGTGAAGGCGGATGGTTGACTGTGAGGACAGTGTACAGGTTTCCCACGAAGCGCAGCCGTCCGTGTCCACTGCTCTCTAAAAGCTTTGACTTCTCATCGCTCTCGTACTCTCTTTTTCTCTGCGAAGCACCTTGAGTGAAAGACTGTCTGGAGGACGGGGAGAAGAGTGAAGGTTTCGGTCTGTGTGATTGGCACGGCCTGACATTACAGAATGAGTCCAGGGGTTTGGAGGGTTGCTGCTCTGTCTGCCACTTGTCAGTTTGCATCGCTAGCCCACCAGGCCTCAGTGCGCATGCTGGGTAATGAGCGATAACCGACTTTAGCGCACCAGCTCCGTTGTACCCCCCTCTGTGAGCAATGCCTGTTTCTCGTGGTGGAAGGCCTGAGTCGGCGTGCATAAAACCATCGAGACGTTTCTCAGCATGTTCGCATACAGCGCCAGGCGAAGATCTGGACCTGAAGGCTTCTGCTTAAATGTTTGAAATAGGTTTTGTAGATGATATATGAACTCCTTTGCAAAACAGAAAAAGAAAGTGCATGTGTTGCAGTGGATCATGAAGGAAATGCACAATCACATATGTTCCTCCTTCACTAGAGTTTAAGGTCATTAAAAAGTTGTTGACAGAGTCTAGAGACACATCGGCGACTGTGGATTAGATAAAAAATTTTGGTCACTTGTGATGACTTGACTATTACTTTTTTTAAGGTTTGATATTAATAGAAAAGGATGAGCCGCTGTGTCGATGCCTTTGACCGGCCCTATATCTTTTTAGCTTTCAGTTTGTTTCCTAGCAAGCAGTAAATGGATTTGTCCTGTGTTAGCATTCAGATCTTACAGCTCTGTCAAGTGATGTCACTTCTGTCTTCTCAGTCTAATGCGAGGTGATGATTTCTTTCTGTTTTACCTTTCTCTGTCAATTAGGATCAGCGCAGGGAGAGAAAAAAGGGTGAATAGACACTTCAGACACTCGCAGTGCTTGACTTCAGCGCTCCCTCATACTGTGAGTTGTCAATACAATTAAAGGGCCGCATGAACCCCAGGAGACGAGCCACTCTGACACCCGTCAGACGTCGTCCTTGTCCCCGTCCCCGCTGAGAGCTAGCCAGATCCTGATCGCTCTGCATCGTCTCTGGAGGAGAGACTCGTTCAGCGGTCAAAGGTCTGGACACACCAACTCAATCTTTACTGCTATCATAACACATGGAAAAGAGTCTGTTCACTAGGATCAGGTTTCTCTTCACACACTGATCATATGAAGTTCTTGTCTTGTATAATTATGTGACCCCAAGTTGCCCCACGACACATTATGATGTCTCTGATGTCTCTTCGCTGTCATTCCTGTTCCTATCTGGAGTGATGACTGAAGTCATCCTACACAAGCCTGTCTGACTGCATCCAAGTGTCCTAATGGCTTTTTTGTGTTACCGCATGTCCTTCCTGAGTTACATTCTCTGTTTCCTGCTCTCAGACTGACGTTGTCAAATGTGACCCATCTCCAGTTATGCTGTTTGTTGCTGCTGTCTGATTTTGCCTGATTTCCATGGGCTGATTGGAGTGGGTAGTGTTTGCCTATATGTGAAACACATTGCAGTTGCTGGATATTTTTTAATTTAATAAAATCTTGTGGAAAATTAGAAACCGCATCTTTGTTGGATCTCATTTATCGTGTGTGTTTTATGTTCTCCTATTTAGTTAGGTGGCCACGGTTAAACAGGATTCATTTCCACCTTGATCAATTTTTGCGCAGACATTTTTCAGCCGAGGAACGAGTATATCTGGCCCTGCGAGGCAAGGGGCTTATTTGCTAATAAAATCCCTGTGAGGGGTTTCAGCAACCATTGAGCTGAAAACAAGGAACTATATCAACTGCCCACAAAAACAATTTTGAGCCATTAACATTTTAACGGCTTCCACAATTGATTGGCCATTTCTAAATGGTGAATTTAACACACAAGCGATTCATCTCTGCCGTGCTGTGTGACAGTGTGAGATCAGGCCTGAACATCACCTGCTCCACACACACACACACACACACACACACACACACACACACACACACACACACACACATTTTAGCCAGTCATTATGCACTGGGTATTATTTAACGCTTTGAGCTGCGTGAGTTGGTTTTAAAATGTAGTCAAAAAGTGCACAAATGTATGTCATTTGTAAAACGGCAGGCATATTTAAAAATTCTATTGCTGTAGTGCTTTGGGTAATTATGTATATTAGTGGAAAAACAAATATGGCGTAAGATGTACTGATATTTTAGCTTTCATAGAAAAGCACAGTTTTTGGTTTTATTTTAGGAGTTTTTGAAGACTGACTGCCTCTAGACTTACATCATGGCACTGAATTAAATTGCTTATTTTGAAAGTTGATCTTGTGAGACCATGTTATTTAGTTACACACATAATGACTCACTAAATGACTGATTATTTCAGGAAAAAAAAAAAAAAAAAAAAAAAAAAAAAAAAAATATATATATATATATATATATATATATATATTATTATTATTTTTATTTTTTTTATTATTATTTTTATTTTTTATTTTTTTCTGAAATAATCAGTCATGCTTTATCTTTTATTGGGCGCCGTATCAGAATTGATATAGTAATTTTATGTGTTCTGTGTGCAGTTATTTGTTCTTTCTTTCTTTCTTGATGTTTCTTTCACATCTCTTACTCTCCAGAATCTGGAATGGTGGTCTTGTTCTCTCTGTCTTTATCTCTCCTGAGGATGGACACAAACGAGGCATTTCCAGGCTCAGCGGTGTGTCAGTGTCCTCTCAAAATGGCTCCATTAGAGTCCTGCTCTAAGACAGACATTCCCTCCGTCAACCCAACAAAGAGACATTTGATTTCCTCCCCATAAATCCCAGCTATCGATTTCTGCTTTTCATTAGGTGAAAGCGACAATGACTGTTCCAGGTGGACTGGATGTGACTTCATTGTCTCTTTCAAACAGCTGCTTGTCCGGAGGAGTGAAAGATACAAATTCACATTAAACACAATACATGGGTTAAGCTGTTCATCCACAGTTCATTTTTTCTGAAACTGCAGAAAACAGCCTGTGATATCAGAATGATAGGAAATATTTCATCTAGATGAGTGTGTGTGTGTGTGTGTGAGAAAGAGATAGAGAGAGAGAGAGAGAGAGAGAGAGAGAGAGAGAGTCTGTGTTGTTTCTTGTGTATGTGAGCATGTTTGGCAGTAAAAGCTCTGATTCTGATTTACAGAAGGTGAGCAGCAGAGAGAGATGGAAAGAAAGAACACTTGAAGAAAACCAGAAACAGAAATATGAGGTTTGTCATCTTTGTTTGATGACATCAGTCCCAGCTGATGAAAACGGTTCATCCTGTCCCAGCAGTCAAACGCAGACCTGGAAATTATGAGATACAGTACTTGTAGTTTAAAAGCACTTGAGTGACGTACATGTGATGTCATATTTTGTATTTATTTTATTTTATTTTTTTTATTGTAGACAATTAAAACATCTCTGCAATCTGCTTTTGACAAAACATGTTAGTATCTTGCCACAGCGCACATTCTATCAGTTTCGGCAGTTCCGGCTCCGTCTCCTCAACACACTGTACAAATGTTACACTCACAGGACACTGCACTTTGCAATCACAAATGTACATTATTTGAATGCCTTGCTAGTTAAACATTTTATCCACATTCTGACATGAGCTTTTTCTGAGCGTGTACACCTGAAGCAAAATCTGTAAAACAGCGCCTGATTACTGGACTAAGATATCTTTCACACACATATAAACACAGCTTACATATGAACACAGTTGGTTATGTCAATGTTATGTGAAAGTAAACAGTTGAGAAAAACACGTGCCTGTATATAAGATGCGTGCAGCTCTTAAAGTGACAACAGCCCAACGCCTGTCCCAAATGGCACCCTAAACCCTTGTGGTCTTTCTCTGAATCTGCACTTTCGTGACGTAATGCTGCTTTGAACACCAGGTAGAAGTAATTTTTTCTTGTGCTGAACACACACACAACGTATTTTGAAGAATGTGAGTAATCAAAATGATACTGCACTGATAAAAAAATATTTTGTGGTGAGGTAAATAATACAGAAAAATAAATGTAATGTTTACATTAAATAATTTAGTTCAGGCAATAATAATAATAATAATAATAATAATAATAATAAAAAAAAAACAAAACAACATTAGTAATCAATTTCAGCTTGTAGAATTTAAAAGTTGAATTTTTAAGTATATTTGTTTGTGATTTTTACAAAGTTTGTTTAAGTAAATATCCAAGTCATGATCTCGTTGTTCCCATCATGCACTTGAATAATTAATAAGGTTACATTTTTTGCTGTTTTCAAGATGTATTTACACTGTTTTATGGCTGTTTTTGTTTTGTTTTGTAACATCTATAATTCATTTTCTACTCAAAATGACCCATTCATATTCAAAACTATTCACTGACTGTCATTGTGTATCATGTGCCAAGTATTGTGGTCTCTGTGTTCATTTGGTTTGTAACATTGAATAAATATATAACTTTAAAAACAGTAAGGAGCTGTCTACTTGCTTACGGAGATGTAAGTGAACCTCATGTTTCAATGGCATTTTTGTTTATTGCAGTGCTATGATGTTTGAGTAAAGTTTACAAACCATGGCTGAGTGAATTGTACTTGAGGATCACATGGTAAACTTAAAATAATTAAGTAGAAATTATTTCCTTTGCTAACTTTACTTAACTTAATTAAGTAGATTTTACTTAATGTGTGTGCAAAAATTAAAAAGTAAATTTACTTATTGTTGTTGTTGTTGTTGTTGTTATTGTTTTCCAGTGACTGGTCCCTACTGACTTTGATAGTAGGTGAAGAAAATACTACAAACGTTCAAAACAGCAGCTGTTTGGTCGCCCACTGATCAAAATAACTTTTATGTTCAACAGAAGAAAGAACCTCATTCAGGTTTAAAACAACTTGATAGTGAGTAAATGATGGCTATAATGACTATGAACTGTCTCTTTACTGTTAATTAAACAACAAAAATTACTTACTGCTGGCTGAAGATCTTTAATACAGTTGCTTTAATAAGAATGTATACATTTTTATTTTTTATATTTGTTCATTCAGTTACTTGAATGCTACTGCTAAATACACCTACTTGTATTTGTAATGTGTAGCTTTGTGTTTCTTCAATTTTTTTTAAATAACAAAGATAAAAAATGACATTTTTATCTTCACAAATAAATTTTTTATTTAAAAACAAAAAAATTTTTGACCATTTCACCTACCCTTACATGTACAGGAGTCTTCATATAGACAAACAATCTCTATTAATGTAGATGCAGCCTCACAAATGACCTAGAGAAGAACCTTGTCTTGCTGTTAGAACTAAAAGAGAAGAACTTTTCATTTGCTTTTCCTATAGAATCTTTCTACATTTATTCATCTATGGTTTCATCATCATAGGCTTTTCGAGCAATACATTTAATTTCCAGACTTGAAAGAGAAATGATTTGTGATGTTCACACAGGTGTGTGTGTGTGTGTGTGTGTGTGTGTGTGTGTGTGTATGCCTCATGTTTGAAATGTTTTGCAAACCTTAAAAGATGAATACACAGATAAAAAATGAGCTGTTGACAAACCATGAAAGCTAACGAGGATGCAGATGTCACCCACTGAGTGTCTTTCAATAGCAGCTATTCAGATAGCATCTATGCAGCATAATCAAACGCTGTACAAACAGGATTCACTAACCTTCAGTGTGACTCTTAATATCGCAAACCCTGTGTTGCAGAACTGATTAAATACATTTGACTGTATACTGGAAGTAAGATGGTGCAGTGTTTCTTCACTCGAAAGATCTCTCTGCTGCAGGAGCTGACAGGTGGCATATCCGGATGAAGGTAAATAGGGGTCCTGAGAGAGGAGAGGTGTGGATGACCCTCCGGCTGCCTGACTGGATTACGCCGCTCTGTAATTCCATTAGGGCAGCGCTACAGTCAACACAGTTGCCTCCTTCAGGGTCCTCATAATCAGAACAGATGGCTTCGTTCTAGGAGGCCCCACACTTTGAGCCCACGCTGTTTGCGATATGAATCTGTCAGAATCAGCGCTGTGTGGCAGTACACACGGCCAGCGGAGTGTGCCATGGATCCAAAGGGTCAAGCTGACGTGTATGAAACACCTAAGCTGGTGAGTAAATAGTAACATACTAGTGGTCCAATGTTCCCTAAAATAAAATGTAAAAATAAAAGTGAAAACATTTCATACAGCCACACTCTGTGGCTCAACTGACCTGCATCAGAGATATATCTCATGAAGTAAGTAATGAGGTATTTAGTTTCAAAGTAGCCAATTTGGGTTTGGTTTTAAGTGACCTGCAGTACATTCATGAGTGGTTCAGGAGGCTGAGATTTGGGCCCTGTGGTGATGGTTCATGCAAACTCTTCCACAGGACCAGCCTGTATGTCTGACGTCACACTACATCAATCTAGTGCAGCGATTTTTATACTGTCTGACTCCCATTGTCCTCTACAATATTCAAAGCCCCCAGGACCCCTTTCCCAGTTGTGCATCATTTGCTTGATAAGGATTTAAAAAAATATATTGACATGACTTAATTAATTCAGTCAATCTGCATGACTTTTCCAGGTCTAGAACCCACTTTAGACTTCTTCACATACAGTTGTTGAGGAGATGATTTAACTCCCTGGGGTCGGCGGACGCAAACGAATCCCCTTTATAGCACAGTCACTAAATATATTAAAACTAAACAGGAAAACCATCTAGATCAGGGTGCCCAAACTCAGTGTATAGTGTATAGCTCCAACTTGTTCCTAGTAAAAGCTTGATTAGCTGGTTCAGGTGGGTTAGAGCTAAACTTTGCAGGACTGCGGCCCCTGATCTAGATGAACTCACTGATTCACCTGACTAATAATAAAATGTAGTAATGAAGTAGATTAGTATGTTATGTTACAGTGAACAAATGCATTAATTCAAAGCCTGTCGGATCCACTCCAGTCTCTTCTGTCTGTCCCGGAGAGAAAGAAACCTCACAGCTCGGCATATTCCTCATTGTTAAGTGGGTGAGTCGACATCAGTTCCTGTTAGCGATTGCTTGAAAATTATGCAAGAACTAGGTTAGCCTGTGCAGAAGAAGCTCTGATGCCCATTATTTTATGAGATGACAGCAGAGACAGCATGGCTGCAGAGAGACTAAAATCTTATGGCTAACGCGGCACGCTAACAGAAGAGAACCCTTCTCTCTACAGTCTCCATAGAAGCGTGTTAGCATCGTTATTAGCCTATTAGAGTGTGTCTGTGTATGCTAATGGAGCAGTGAGCCACTCTTCACTGTACTGGACTGAAATTAATCTTTTAATAAGGTGTAATGCTGTCTGCTGCTGCTGGGGAATGCTAGCACTGTGAGACCTACCTATGTTTCCAGGGTCCTACGTTCCACCGATTTTTCTGGCACGTCATAACAAACACTTGACAAAAGATCCCACTTTATGTTCCCAGACTTAGGGTTGGATTCAGGGTTATACAGGAGCGCAGGGTTAACGCTGTGAACATAGATACACTCGCTTAGTTGGCAAACAGCATGGCTTTTGGTTAAAGCAGCTAAAGGAAATTCACGCAGGTCTAACCCTTATCAGGACAGTTGCGCCCGTGTTAAAGCGCAAGGTTTCCTGCCGTGTGTCTGTGAAATGAAGTGCAGCTGTTGTCAGACTGTGAGGGCAGCAGTGCCTCAATGCCTTTTGCTGCTGAACTGCTCTGAGATCTGATGGGTTTAACCTTGAGGAAATGACGATTGGCTAGATTTGACAGGAATCACAGAGGAAAGCACCTCACTCGCTTACTCTCTCTCACTGTCTCAAACACTCAGGCTGCGTCCGAAACCGCCTACTTCTCTACTATATAGTAGGAGAAAAGCAGTAGGCGAGCGAAGAAGTATGTCTGACTCCTTAGTATTCATAAAACAGTAGGTATGTGAAGAAAAAAGTATGTTCGAAACTAAAAGGGTAGGCGAGAAATCCCCAGATGTCCTACTGCTTCAGCCCAGATTCTGAAGTGTTCATCGATGGATACTTTTCAACCCCAGAAGCCCACGGGAGATCAGCACGTCATCATCGAACGTGATTGAGAACAGCGACGTGTGTGTTTACAAATGTGAGTATTGCAAACCAAAACATGGCTCCCTGTGTTAAAATTGTATTTGTTGAGCTACTGTATAGTAAACTGATGATTTGCATAAGGTGTAAAGACGTTAGACAGTAACGTTATAGTTGTAGTAGACCCCAGCAAAGACAGGTGGAGGTGGGAACGGTGGTCAGCTGCAGAATTGGCACATCTGTGTTGAGATTTGGGTTCACTGCCTGTAAATACATGACTGTCAGAACAATGTTTGAATAAATCTTTGTTCCATGTGTCGTTATTTATGGTCATGGTTACTTTTATTTATTCTTTTACTCATTTATTCATGTTTTCTCTTATTGTCAGTAAATAAAATATAATAATTTAATTAATTTCTGAATTAATTCAATACTTGATTGAAAAATTAGATGTATTCACCTTGACTGGATTTGTCTAGTGTATAGTCATGCATAGCTATGGTATATGAAGAAAAAAAAAAAAAAAAAAAAAACATTATGCTTGTTAACTAAAAAATATAATTAATTATGCTGAGGTGTTTGTGGGACTGTTGCTTTTATTTATTTCTACTTCTATTTTATTTATATATTTTTTTACTATTTTTATTACTGCAGAACTTATAATTACATACACGCTCAGGGAAAAATGATAGTATCTTTAACAAAGAACAATCATAATGACAAAAAAAAAAATTAAAAAAAATCATAGTACAAGATTATATACAGGAAAAAAGTATTAAATATCTTTGAATGATCACAATATTCATAAAATCAGTTCAAGTTCAATCAACCCAAATTAAGCAAATCTGTTGCTCATAGGTCACATGAAAACGTAAACACGGCGGATCGCATTCCTGCTCAGTGAGATTTGGCTGTAGAGTAGGTACTCTTTTAGCATGCGTTAAGTAAGTACTTACTGAAATTAAGTACCTACTCATTGAGTATGCCATTTCAGACGCAGCCTCAGTCCGACTTACTCTCTCTCTCTCACTCTCTCTCTCTCTCTCTCTCTCTCTCTCTCTCTCACACAGACACACACACAGTCACTGTCACTTACTCTCTCACTGACACTCATTCACTCTACTTGTTTAATAGAGATGTTTTAAAGATCTGCTAGAGACACACATTCACAAACAGTGTGTGAAAATGTGTGCCTTTTATTTGCTGGATTCTTCTTCACTAATGTGGAGCGGAGAGCATGTTTGTTTGTGTAAAAGAGTGTGTGTCCTTTGGTTTATTTCAAGGTCAAGTGTCTCCTACATTCAGACTGCAGGCAAAAGGGCAGTGAGGTGCAAACATGATGGTGACAGCTCTATACGAGCAAAACTTGAGGGAAAACTATACAAGAAAATCTTTTCTCTCTTTCTCTTCATCCTCGCCTTTGTCCTGCTCACGAGTTCACTGGCTTCTGTAGCACATCACCTTATAAATGAACACATAAACACTGACTTCAGTTCTTTTGCGCATGCAGTTTCTTCATCTTCACACAGGTCACAAGAGATCCGGTTTGAGGAAATCCTCTTGGGCCGGTTCTGGCACGCTGCGTCAGGCTCCAGAAAAAATTTCCTATTATTCTACGTGAGATATTTCCTCTTGTTAAAATATTCAGGATGATGACAGTTTTACGAGTCCTCCAGCTGTACGAGCTCTCACACCACAGCACAGAACATCCTGTGAAGATCTGGAAAATATTAAAGCTCTCACAGGCCGCTCAGTCTGCTGTGGGAATATTTCATATTTCATACACACTATATCAGACGGCAGAATTTTGTTAGCCGCCTTTCTAATGGCCTTTTTCTCCTTTGCTTTGCAAATGTGGATTTTCAGACCTAATTTTTTATTCAGTGTCGGGGAAAAAACTGTGTGACGGGGCTCTTTCGTTGAAAAACCCCCGCAGCTCTCAGGGATATCGCGAGCGTCCGCTCTCTCTTTCTTTCTCTCTTGTTGAAGATAAGTGCTCGCCAATTTTCTCTGTCACCCGGGAGCGTGGGGCCATTCAGACGCGGGCAACTTTATTTAATTCCAGTGTTCACATTTTTGGTTAAAAACAGTGAGCATGAAAAAAGCAGATATTCTGGATGAGAGTGATGGGCTCACTGATGTGAATGCAGTAATGACTGCAGAGATGATTCTGTTCTCTTCTGTTTCTGTGAAGATTCAAACTCTTTGTGTGTGTTACAGGCTTCACAGTGCATGAGAGTGTGCTGGTCTTCACTGTGTAGAAAAACTGGATGAGACATTTCTGATCAAATACACACACACACACACACACACACACACACACACACACACACACACACTCTTCTCACCTAGGAGGGCAGGCAGCCTGTCTTGCAGTCTGTGTAGTGGCTGACAACATCTTCAACACACACACACACACACACACACACACACACACACACACACACACACACGTAGCATCTGTCTGCTTGATCAGTGATGCGTTTCCTGTCTAGCTGTTGTGTTGTGGGACAAGAAGATGCATCACAGTGTCATCTCTTTTAGACTCCCTATGCATCTGTCTGTCTGTCTGCACATGCACGCGCACTCTCTCTCTCTCTCTCTCTCTCTCTCTCTCTCTCACACACACACACACACAGTTTTGATTTGTTTTTTTTTCCACATGTGTTTTGTTATAGGCTTGTTTGAAACAAAAACTATCACAAAAATTTTTTTACACATGCAATGTGTGTGTTTGACTACAGAAGTGTTAGGCTTTGGTTTAGTATCAATTTATTAACAACAGAAGTTACCGTAGTAAGTGCTGTACTCTGTACTGTCATGAGCATCACTGTGGTTTGGTGAGTTTGTGTGTGTGTGATAGAAACACTGATACAGAGGCAGTGACTGTATATGAATTTGCATGTGTTTCTCATTACTGACATTATGTTTCTGTTTCTATCTCCCAATGACACTGTCCAGTCATTCTCACCGCTCACTTCAGCTAATGGCGTGGAGAGAGAGCTCACCTTTGACTTGTGTGATCGTCCAGCTGTGTGTTTGGTTTTGGCTGCTGTCCATCTGCACTTTCAATCCCATCAAACAGAGCTGCGTGTGTGTTTTACGTGAGGGACGCGTCATTGACTTCTGCTCACAGTAATTGATGTAAATGGACTCTTTATGTGCTGCCTGTGATGTTTTCATAATGACTTTCTATATGATTTGGCTCTTCTGCAATTTCAGATAATAACGTGGAGATGTAAAAGATGGAGAAGCGAATGATGAGAGGCACCAGCTGTCCGATGCTGCAGCTCTGCTGAACCCAAACCCTCTGTCCTCATCTGGCAGGTCTTTCCACACCAGTAAGACCAACGGAGATGCTAACAGAAGCTTTCTTCAGCTATTATATTTCTTTTGGTCTGAACCTACTGTAAACCTTTTGCGCCTAAAATCGAGTAGGTGCTACATCTGAATAAGAACTGTCTTTGTTTTCTGCATATAGTGTGAATGTGTGTAGTATGAATGGAATCTGGACAGACCACACTCATGTTGTCATTGTCACAGACCCGCATCAGTTTCGCTTCAGTGCCATGCACAAATCCAAATCGTGGCCTCATGGGATAGTAAAGTCAAGTAATAGTTCATCCTGGTACTTTTCACCTGAATACTTTGACTTTAAACATACTTCTTTTTTCACATACTGTTTTAGGCTTACTATATAGTAGGGAACTAGGCATATTCAGACACAGGGTTGGTGTCTGTTCACTAAAGTTTCACTTCTGATTATTTCAAGAAAACTACCTTCCTGTATTTCCCAGCTAACATTTCCCAGCATCCCTAGTGGTGAGGTTAATGGGTAAGTCATGCAGCTCTTTCTAGGTTTCACTGGAGACTTGAGGGTGTGACTTGAGCACCCTTCTCTGAGTACATATTGTAATAAATGAAATGAGAGTCTGATAGTGAACACAAATGGCTCATTAAGCTTGTTCTGTGTGGATGATGAGCTCATGCTTTTAAAGCTAACGTTGTCGTTTCCTTATGCATCTCCACGCTGAAATGATGATGAATCATCAGAGCTGATATTGCCCTTCACATAATATTCACTGGATTTATGACCAGTGTCATCTTAGCTGTTTTCTAATTTGGAAAATCTCTTTTTCATTCTGTCTTTCTGCCTTCCAATTAGCTCTGAAACAGGCCAACAGATTTCCTTCTCTGTCACAACACAAATGTGGCTTCCTGCAGATTTTTGGACACACACACACACACACACACACACACACACACACACACACACACACACACACACACACACACACACACACAGAAAATCTTGCATTCAGGCCCCATTCTCTCCAACCTGAACCTAATTAACAGTACAGCTCAGCCATTACAGGCCAATATCCCCTGTTATGGAGACACAAAAGTCGCCCTTCTCTCCCTCTTCACCCTCTACCCTCTAAATTCATGCTGCCACACAGAGATGAGGGAACGAACTGCACAATGCAGCCTGTCAGATCAGTCTATTCTGTGCTTTAATTGGTTTGTCTCTCCTGAGAGGAAGCTAAGATCTACAGGTTCTTCTGTGAGCAGCATTTGCAGATAAACCTGAGCTCTACAGAGAAGATGGTCAGCCAGAAAACTGCAGATTTCAGCTCAGTGTCACAGTAATCTGCTGGAGACTAGTTCATTCTGCTCAACAAGAGACTATATCTTTGGGATGTAAATCGACCGCAGTTGTTTTGTGATGTTCGGTGCAGGTAAATCTCAAATCAGTTTACATAGGTATATATTAAACAAGCTACTAAAGGTAAAAAGTGTGTTTTTGTCATCTGCTTTAACTAAAATATGTTCACAGTAATGCTTGTACAACAGAGTAACAGTGGAAATGTAGAAATGTGTATTATTTCACAGTGTTTTCATTAATGTTTCAGTTTCTTTCTGTAATTTTGTGTGTCACTTTTTGAGTTGGGTCTGTTTCTTTGTTAGCAGGGCTTTATAAATAGTTAGGCCAAATCTCAACCTATTTTAATGTCTTTTCTTGGTATTTTAGCAAAAAGAAAAAGTGACTAGTTTTACTGAAAGTTTTAATGCATTCTCCAGTCGCATAGGAATTCTCCAATCTAGTTAGTTTCAGTTAGATGAGTTTGCCAAAGGTGTCTGAATGCTGTAGTATTTCAGCAAATGTCATCTGAAGCTCTCACAGTTGATGCTTCTCCTTTGGCTTGTTTTAAAATATGCAAAGCTGTGATGCCAGCCTTTTTATTATTTATTTATTTATGTATTTATTTTATTTTATTTTTTTTTTACTTTATCAACTGAAAAGCTAGATGGTAATGAATTGAACTGTAATGCATTAAACCACATGCTAGTAGTCACAAACACAGCAGAGGACCTATAATGTCAACAAAGACCTTCAAGAATGAATGAAGTGATAGCATCCCTTACAAAAAAGTTTGCTATTAGTATACTCCTTTTAAACTACAATAAGAAAGTATACTTTCAGTATACTTTTTAAGAGCTTCTCAGAAGTATACTTGACTTATACTAAAAAGCATAAGTATATTTGAGCTATACTTGTGATCTGAGAATTTGTGTTTTTTGATTGTTATATGCTAGGGGCGCTATTGTACATCTTCTGTACAGAATTTCCAAAACACAAGTGAAGAAGAAACTGAAACAACAGATGCCACACAATCATCAGACATAAAACATTATCAAAACTGTAGATATATAAAACTGTGTGACGTTATGGAATAAAATGATGACTGTCAAGCTTTGGGGTGTTCATCAACTCCATCCACGTTTTGATTATCATGAATAGTCTTTTTTTTTTTTTTTTTTTAGCTTTTTGTTCAAAATGTAAATTATTTATTTATTTATTTATTTTTTATGTATGAAACTTACATTTAAGTGTTTATTAAAAAAAAAAGAATGCATGAGGCTGGAATAATGTTTTTGTTTGCAGGCAGATACCCTGTTCTTTCTTTTAATGTATGTTCAGATATTCATCTAACAAAATATATACAAATGAATACCTAAATATGGACATAGTAGCATACTTATATTATAATGTAAAGTTCACTTAAAGAAAACTTGCAAGTATGCTGAGATTATTAGAGCTGTAATCGGGCCTTAAAAGTTAAGCCCGACCCGGCCCGAGCCCGACAGAATTCAGCCCGAGCCCGACAAATATATTTTGATTGACAGCTTTTTAAAAGCCCGAACCCGTTTACAGCCCAACATTATTCAGTGTGCGCATGCACACAGCTTTTGTGAAGAATAAGTAATTTATACATGTTTTAACATAATTTATTCATGAATAACGTAGGCTATAGGCCACTTGGAAGTTGAAAAAAAAATTGTAACATCGTAACATCTCAGTACTCTAAATAGGCATAGGCATACACTTACGTGCCAATAAAGATTAGTCTTTCTTAACAAATTCAGTTAAGATAAGTTCTAAATTAAGATGGGTATTTAGCAATAACAAAATTAAGATAAAGGCTCCACGGGATTTGCTTCGCCACTTCTCTCCACAATCTGGCCTTAACGCGACGGTGAATAGCAGCTGAAATTTAATAAAAGAATAGTGCCAACATTAGCCTATATACTCTGTCTACATTATGCATTTAAGACTTAATTAATATTTAGTTATAATTTGAAAAACCCTTTCTCATCAAGATTAGGCTACATGTTTTTGTGGAGGAAAATGATTTAATCCACTGTAGATATCATCAGCGCGGTCCTACGCTCACTGATGCGTCCAGCAGCACTGAACATCCTCTCACCGGGATGCATAGTTGCTGGTGCAACCAAAACGTATTCGCCAGAAGCAAGCCTCCGTTTCACCTCCTCAGCATCCATTTTCGCGTCTTTCTCGCGCTAATCGAAACGCATCTGTCACGATCTGTACCGTTGTGGCTCCCTCTACTCTCCCCTAGAGGGAGCCTTCACATGTACTTTTGGACCATTAGCTCACTTCATTTCCCATAACCCCTTTCTCGTAAACTTCCTGTCACCTTTCACCTCTCACCCCTGTCGGCCATCTTGCTTTTCAATGCATAAATAGCACGGTTCATTCACCATTTCTTGGCGAAGTCTTGATCAGTTTACTGTCATTTCCGAGCGTTTTCCGTGTTTGTTTTTCCCGTGTCGACCACCCTTGTTCCCTGGCTCCTGTGATTGTTCTCCGCCCGCCTTTTTGACCCTTGCTCGTTTCTGGACTATCCCATTGATCGCTGCCCGCCCCGACTATCTGCCTGGACTATCGTTTGCCCTACTGGATTACCTGTGTTGTACCCGTCTGCTGTTTTGACCACGCCTGTCGACCATGAGTTTGTTTAATAAAGTTTTGCATTTGGATCCACCCGCCTACGACTACTCTATGACAGCATCACATGACCGCTCATTTACCGCGCAAGCCCGAGCCCGGCCCGAGCCTTATTGGAAGTATACCTATAAGTTCAGTATAAAGTAAACTTGTAGTACAAACTAAAAACAGATGTAAACTAGTTGTTTACTACTGTTATACTTAAAAGTATACTTTTATATACTAGAAAGTGGGCCAATTTAGTCCCAAAGAGTATTAAAATAGTATACAACTAGTACACTGATATTTGTATTACTACCTAAAGTATATTTTAAAATATACTTGAACTTTACTGAAGTATATTTAATAAAATAAACTTGAAGTATACTTTTTGGTAAGGGATGTCTGAAATTGCTTCTATAAAATACTTCAGTGTGATTAAATGTGACTATTTTTAATACTTTTACTTAAGTAAATTTCTGGTTAGAGACTTTGGCAGAAGAAGAAGATTAGAAGATAAAGTAAAAAAAAAAAAACAAGTGGATATTAGGTCAGAAAGTACTTTTTTTTCCTTTTATTATTCAGTGCTTTTAACAATACAAGTTGTGTCAAAGCAACTTTACAATATTACATAGGAAAATAATGTGTCATTAATGCAAAAGTTCCATGTGTAGCAAAGTCAGATTTCAGAGGCCTCATCTGGTTCCCATGGTCTTGCGCTGACGGCCGTCAAGGGGATGATGCCTTCACTGGGGATACGTCTCTGGGGCTCATCTAGTTGACATGGTCTCCACTGACATCTGTAGAGGTCGTCTCTAGATGCTGATCCACCATCTGAGCTAGGTACGGACTGGATCCGAGGGACCGCAGTGACCATCTGATCTGGATACAGACTGGATCATGTGGCTATGGTGACCTCGGAATAAGAAAGAAACAGACTAATATTAGTGTAGATGCCATTCTTCTTATGATGCAGCAAGTGCATCAGGTGTTATGGGAAGTGTTCCCGGTTCCAGTTGACCTAATTAATGCAGCCTAACAATCCTTGCCTTTTCAATCCTATGCATTTTAATTATAGACATGCGTTGATGTGTTATGTGTAAGCCAGGTTAAAGAAATGGGTCTTTAATCTAGATTTAAACTGACCAATGTTAGGTAGATTGTTCCAGAGTTTGGGCGCTAAATAAGAAAATGATCTGCTGCCCGCAGTTGATTTTGATATTTTAGGTATTATTAGATTGCCAGAGTTTTGAGAACGCAGCAGACGTGAGGGACTAAATTGTGATAAGAGCTTGCTCAAGTACTGAGGGGCTGTATTGAGTATTGAGGGCTTTATAAATAATTAGCAACATTTTAAAATCTGTACGATAGGGAGCCAGTGCAGTGTTGACAGAACCGGGCTAATATGGTCATACTTTCTGGTTCTAGTAAGAACTCTAGCTGCTGCATTTTGGACCAGCTAGAGTTTGTTTATTAAGCGTGCAGAACAACCACCCAATAAAGCATTGCAATAATCTATCCTGATTTGACATTGTAAATGCTAGAAATGTGGCTTTCGAAGGAAAGATTGCTATCAAATAGCACACCTAGGTTCCTAACTGATGATGACAAATTGACAGAGCAGCCATCAGGTATTAGACAGTGTTTTAGGATACTACATGAAGAGGTTTTAGGTCCAATAATTAACACCTCCGTTCCCTCTCGAGGGAACATCGAACTGCGTCCTCTAGGGGGCGCTAGGGGAACGCTGCCAGCATGACTCGTGTCTGAAGCATATATACAAAATTACAAGCGGTGGCCAGAGACAGCCTAAGGCCCCGATCACACGAACATGCTTTTTGTGTCTGAAAATGTGAGGCGCACAACACTGCCTTTTTTTGGTGACTTTTAAAAAAAGAGCAGTGCGAAGCATTTTTTTATGTTGCTAGGAAACAATCAAACCATCAAAGCATTCGATTGAACAATGAAACAAATGCGATGACGTTGAGCGCTTTTCTGCACAGAGTTTTTTTTTTTTTTACTTCAGGCACTTGGAGCGCTCCGGCAAAAATGCGAGGCGCCCAGGGGAAAAAAACAGCGCACAGAACCCTAACTGCCAACCGTAAACAATTCAAAAAAGGTGCGTTCTGTCTGATCAGGGCCTAAGACGTCACTCTTGGCACGACTCGTCGCTGCCGGCGCGTCACTACCAGTGTGACCATAGTATAAAAGGATGCCGTCAGAACACAACATTCTCTTCTTCGTCTTCAGCGACTGTTTGTCGAAGCATGCATCTTCTGGTAAGAGTGATTTCTTTCTTCATCATGTCGAACATTAGCAAGGCGTTTAAGAAGTGCGTGGATCCATGTCCTCGTTATTTGACACCTGATGACACGCATGATCTTTGCGTCTTTTGTTTGGGTGAGGAGCACGCACACAATGTCCTCGAGGGGGCTGTTTGCGTGTCTGTCTCTCTTTTTGAGGAAAGAGCAGTAGCCGTTTGCTTCCCGCGGCTCAGGAACCTCCGCTGCCGAGGCTCAGAGGAAAATGAGTTTGTGGGGATCACAGGTGGATCTGGCTGATGAGTTGAAAAAGGGGCTTTCCCCTTCAGGCTCGTCCGTCAGAGACGAGAATGAACTTCTGGAGGATGATGTAGTTTCCCTGACATCATCTGATCCAGAAGCTAGTGCTCTGTTGGGATCTACCCAAAAAGAGCAGGAGATGTCCGAGGGTGAAGACCCTGACGCTGAGCCTTCTCAATCATCTTGCCCTGCGTATGAGGAGCTGCTGGAGGTTATGGACCGCGCCACAGTAAGACTTGACTTGCCGTGGAAGTGGACCAAGATGGTAGTGTCACTGGGTTGTCTCAATGAACACTAACTTCCAACATGCTAATTATGCGAATATCGAGGGAATGTCTGATCACGGCTATGAGAAGATGCCCCCTGTAGAAGAGATGCTGGCTAGCTATCTCTCTACTGGTTAGACATCTTCTCTCTCCCTCCTTGCCATCAGTCCTCCTTCAGATAACATCTCGATTGAATGGTAAGGCATATGCAGCAGCAGGTCAGGCTGTGGGTGCGTTGCACACTATGGCTGTGCTTCAAGCCTATCAGGCGGACCTGCTGAAAGACCTGTACAAAGGTCAGGGCCTTTCCCCTGATGAGGTGGCTGAGCTGCGTCGAACCACAGATCTCGCTCTCAGTGCCACTAAGCAGGCTGCCACCTCCATGGGTAGCTCTATGGGGGCTATGGTGGTCACAGAGAGACATCTGTGGGTAAATCTGGCTGACATTGGGAGGAAAGAAAGGGGCTTTTTCATTCCTCGAAGGTCCAGGTCTGAGCCTGAACAACATGGGGGTCCTGGCCCATCTCTTTCTGAGGAACAAAGACAAGGTCACAGACGGCTAGTGTCGCAACCCGTGCTCTTTCCCCGCCTGCAGGTGTGTCTAGGAGAAGGCACAGGTCGAAGGGAGGTAGGCAAGATCTAAGGGAAGTGATTCAGACAAGACAACGTTCTCGCCTGAATCAGAGCAGAACTTAAACATCTGCTCTCTTCCCTCAAGGGGTTTTAAACATCTGCCCCTAATTCCTTCTTAATTCCCCCATCTTCGAGAACTTTCTGCATGCCCCGGACCTATGATGTATTCGGTTAGCTTCTATGTTCATAGAAGCCACCTTTACTGATGGTCTGGAATTAGACTTTTTCTGAAGTCATGCGCAGGAACCACGATTGGGTACGTTCCATGAACTTCTGTAACCTAATGTTGTAGAATGTATGGCTGTTGTGTTCTTCCTGTGTTTTAGGAAAAGAGCCTTACCTGTGGATCCCGGGACCCTTGTCACCATTTGGTTACTGCAACTAAGTCACTAAAGTGCTTTGGAGATGCCTCTTCGATTGCTAGGGCCCAGGTACATGACTGCAACCTCTCATGACCCATGACCGTGAGTATAATTTCTCCTTTTGTGTCCCCTAACCCTAACCCCCCCAGGAGTGTTGTTTGAGCCTGACATCTTCTGCTGGTGGTATAAATAAATAAATTAATAAATACATAAGTTCAGAAATAAATAAATAAATAAATGTAAAAATACATAAATGAATGAATTAATAAATTAATAAATAAATAAATAATTAAATGCTGAAATAAATAAATGGGTAACACTTAAGGGTACAATAAGGGTACATGAATTATCATGTACTAATGCCTAAATTAATACTTAATTCATCACATACTAATGATTATTAATGGTGTTAACTATATATGAACTAATGAAGAGCTATTCTTAACTATGACTGGAGTTATTTGGATTCATGCATGAATAATGGCAGCCTTAACTACATGTTAGTACATGTTTGATAGTTAATGCATTAATTAACATTTATGTAAACAAATTAAACAGCATCTTTAAGAAGGAATAAGAAATACTCTGACTTTGAAATTAATTAAATTAATTTAATTTAATGCTGTCATAATTTGAGCATTTGACATCTTCAGCTTTGTCATAAACATTATTTGGTGGCAAGGGATTAGTTGATCCTCCTTATCAAGTGTAGAAAACACCAAATAAACTAATGCCTGATCTGTTTTAGGTTCTTCTCTCTCCCTTTAAACTCACCCTAATGTGACTTATACACAGATTAATACTGATAAAATAATAATAAAAATAAAAACTCAAAACCCACAAAGTACATTTGTAGAACAATTGCTAAAGAGATGCTCAAACTGGAAAGAGTTCACTCTCCATCCAGACACAGGCATGATGATCCTGTACTTCCGCTCTTGGACTTCTTGAAAATCCACACAGTATCTCTTAACCAGGCTGAATACTCACTGTGTTAGTACATGTGTATTTGATAGAAAGTATAGCATAAATCATGAGCTGAGTTTAGGAAGTAGTTAACAGTGAATTCATTATGATGGGGCCCCTCAAATCCGGCGCGATTGTCGACCCCAGGGAGTTCAACTGTAACACCGGCGAACACAGCTGGATCAAGGTCTACATCCATATCAGCACTGAGCTGAACTAAATCATCGACTGCACATTCCAAACTAAACAGAAGGTAGTCGCTTGGTCCATGATCTATATCATTTGCTATTAACTGCAAATCATTAGCAATGATGGTACTAGTAGTGTCCACAGTAGTACAGCCATAACAATAGCGATCCTGTTTAACCAATCGTGCATTTAGAGGTTACGACCACCTACCCTATTAACATATGGACACAGAAATACAGAAATAGATACATGTAGAATGCATAAATAAATGTAAAAATAAATAAATGTAGAAATTACATAAATAGATGTAGAAATAAATGTAGTATAACACAAATGGTACAAAAATAGCACAATTAAAAATGACACTTTTGACAAAATGATTTATTTATTTATTCATTCATTCGTTCATTCATTTATGCATAACTGCATTTAATTATTTCAGCATTTAATTATTTGTTTATTTATTCATTTATGTATTTATTTATTTATCTTATCATTCAGTTAGTTATTCATTGATTTATGTATTTATTTATTTATGCGTTTATTCATTTATTTATACTTAAGTAATTTCTCGTCCTCCATAGATCTACTGTGTTAAACTGCATGTGGGGAATGACAACTGTGTACTGAGAAATACACATAACCAAAAGACTTATTTTGCAGTGCTGTGATATGCAGCATTTTGGACTTTTAAATATGTGTGAAAATTAGTCAATAGGCTGTTAGAATCTGGCAGTGTGTGTGTGTGTGTGTGTGTGCGTGTGTGTGACATTTGGTAGTCAGTAATTTTAATGTGTGAAAAGAGGACAAAACAGAAAAAAGCCTGGAGAGAAATACAATATGTTAAAACAATGATGCATCAAATTATTTGTGAGTAAGAGTATGTATGTGTGTGTGTGTGTGTGTGTGTGTGTGGACACCGCAGACCACAGTAGACTGATTTCTCTCTCTCACACACACACACACACACACACACACACACACACACACACACTACATGTGTGCAGATTGCTCGCATATTTCCCTGTTCAACCTAACAGGCTTTTAAGATGTGAATCTGTTTCTCTTTGCTAGTAGCTATGGGTGAGATAGAGGCCCGTATTCATAAAAATTCTTAGCATAGAGTTATTCCTAGTGACAAAATTATGTTTTAAATAAATGTAAAAAAAAAAAAAAGTGACAATTTCTCCTTTAAAAAGAAGATCTTTGTAAAGATAAAAGTTATTTACAAAGCATCATTACCCTTAAAAGAGCTCGAGGTCAAAAAGCGTTAGGGAGTAAGGAGGAGAACTTTGAAGAGGCTTAAAGGGTAACCTTTTAAGAGTTTTCTGAGCAGAGAAAAAAATGGCTGAAAGACAACGAGAGAGAAGAAAAGTGTTGCAGACAATGGATGACACTGAGTTAATAAAACACTACAGATTAGATTGTGCAGTGATCATGTTTGTGACCGATCTTATCAGTGACACTGCGCGGAAATGCCACTGTGCCAAAAATGAAAGTAATCACTACATTAAGATATTTGTGCATTTTAAAGACGTGGCGTGAGGCCAAGTATGGTGACCCATACTCTGAATTTGTGCTCTGCATTTAACCCATCCAAGTGCACCCAGAGCATTATACATTAAGTGTGTGTGTGTGTGTGTGTGTGTGTGTGTGTGATTAGGATGAAATGGGGAAAAAATAGGTCTGTAATTTCAAAGTGAACACCTGTAGCTCAGTTATAACGGCGCATATACAATAAATGTCTTAATTCAATTAGCCTATTAATGGATCATATTTTTGATTAGTAACCTAAACTAATGAAAATATATCCAACTATACAATTAGCATACATGAGGTTTCTTCACATCTCCACACAGGTTTTCTTTTTCTCCACTGTCAATCTTGGCTGCTCACGGTTGTATCACACATTTTATTTATTTATTTATTTATTTATTTTTTCATTTCCTTTTGTCTTTATTTTTTATTGTCTGTAAAGCTGCTTTTTGTGAACAATCTGTATTGTAAAAGGTGCTATTGAAATAAATTGAGTTTCTCCCTGGTGCCCTTTTAGCTAAACACAGAATGTCTTTCAAGCATTATTTACCACGGTATTTAAGAGATGAATGTGTGAGGGCGTGTTTGTCTGTGTGAGCCGCTAAGAAGACACCAGAAGGATATTTTGAAGCAGATAAAGGAGTGTAGTCTCAGTGTAGACGAGACTCTGAATGACAGTCGGAGGCCGTGCTGAGGGTCAAATTACTGTCTGTACACTTAAAACAAAATGAAAATGGATTTTAGATTTTAAGATACCAGGTAAATCTACAATGATAGCTCAAATGGTCTCATGAGAAGGAACCTTTGAAGCATCTGGTGAATGGAAATGACGATTTCTGAAGCACAGAATTATGCATGTAATTGACAGAAAGAGGCAAACAACAGAAATGAATGAATGTAGCCGAGCAGACGTTCTCTCGGTCGTCTCCTCTCATGCCTCAAGTTCATTTGTGTGGTGCTTTCACAGTACAGCTGAGCAGAAACGTATGCCTCTGTGTCTTGATTGTCTTAAAATCCCAGAGAACAGCTTTACAGGGAAATGAGCTTTAATGTATGAGCAGCCAAAGGCAACTGTGGCAGGGAAAAACAAACCTTGAGAGGAGCTGAACTCTTCTGGAGGAGATTGTCCTCTTCTGGCATTAAATCAATGGCCCTACAGCAATATCATTTAGCTGTATGCTACGTTTAACACAAGCCGCCTGTTCATTGAACAGATCGAGCTCTGCAGTCCAGCATTCTGTAGGCAGTGATTAAACTGTGAGCTAATGTTCGGTAACCTTTGAGCTCCATCTGAACTGACTATTCGGATGCAGACGGCAGTAGAGAAGTGGCGTCACACGAACCCTTTTTACCAGCACTGCACTCATCTGCCTCATCTTCACTCTGTGATTTTAACACTAAATCACACTGGCACAGCAGAATCTATAAACGCTGCTGCAGAGATGGAGCGAGAGATTGAGGGAATAGATAGCAGTGTGTATGTAGGACTAGAGCTGCACTTGACAGTGATTGATGCAGGCTTCTCTTTCTCTCTCTCTGTCCGTCTCGTTCAGAACTCTGCATCGTGTGTCTATATAGATGTGTATGTGCATATGTAATGTTGCGTTTGGCAACATCACGTGAGATGAAACAGTAGAAGAGGATGCTTCAGTTGGAGTGTCCGTGGCAGAATGGAGAACGACAGTTTTCAGACCTCCTCCTCCTCCTCTTCCTCGGTGCTGTTTAAATATTCAGAGCATAATGAAAAGGAGAATAACTTTCCCTCTGCAGGGCACGAGTGTGAGTCGGGCCATATTGACTCGCCTTAAACAGCGGGGCGACACCTGGCGTGTCCTGTACTGTGGGCAGCTGTCTGTGAGACGGGCGTCTGGAGAGCAGATCTCTACAGCTGACTGCGTCTGAACCCGGTCCTCAGGGCTTAAGCTATCAGTCCAGCGCAGGACGGAGCGGCCCAGTAGCTGATGACTGCAGGTGTGTGTGTGTCACCGAGCATCAGTGAAGCCGATGGCAGAGCAGGATCACATTCCCACAGGTAACCCGCTGAGTGAGCTATGCAGGTGACTCGCAGACAGAAATAATGGGCGGAACTGACTGGCTGCCTGAATCGCTGTAATAGAGGCCAGTGTCACTAATACACATGAAGTATAATGGAGTGTGCTTGACTGTAACAGAGCACACCTGTGGATTCCTCTGGTTCATAAGCTGAAGCTTTGTTTCATTAGCTTTTAAAATGAAAGGCATAATTAAGCGTCTCTATTTCTGGAATCTTTATTTCTAAAGGTGCAGCGCCTCACAAACTGTTCTGTCAAACATCAACGCAGCGCTTTACCTGCCAGCGTCTCGAATCGCCGGCTTATTGTTTTTACCTGCTGCGGAAAGACGTGTGTTTTCAGTATGGATGATTTTGCACATTTGAATTGAAATTAAAGAGCATCTTCCAGATGCATAAATGTAAAAGTAGATGGTCCTCCAGTGTCAACTGCAGTCCAGAGATAAAAATGACTTCTCTCCTGTGTGTATCAGAGGTTTCAGTGTGTGAAAAACTGAATAAAGCTCAGCAAACTAATATCAGTACCAATGTTGACATAATGTCCAAACTAATCTCATTTTATTTTATAGTGTTTTCCAGCATATGTTTGGAGAAATTGTTGAGCCAAGTCAAGTCACTTTTATTTATATAGTGCTTTATTCAATGCAGATTGTGTCAAAGCAGCTTTAGAGTGTTAAACAGGAACATAGTGTGTCGATAATGCAGGAGGACAATAGTAAACAGTCAGATTTTCACTTAAACCATGCAGCTCTTCAAACAGTATCTGTGCAATTTAGCAAGCAAACTAGGTGACAGTGGCAAGGAACCTAAACCCAGAAATTGGCAGAAATTGGGAAAAAAAAAAAAAAAAAAACTTGGGAGAAACCAGGCTCAGTCAGGGGGGCAGGTGAACCCAGCATGGTGTGGTTTTATTTCAGGCTGGATCACATGTCAGATTGATCTTGTCTGGTTCTCGCGTTCTTGTCCCAGTGGCCCATCACAGAGATGATCTTGTTCTCCTCTCTGACATCACAGTCTATCACCTCAAACTCAATCTTGACAACACAGACTTCCCAATGTTCCTGGTTCAAACTCCTCCAGTCTCTCATCATCATAGTTTGTGTGAAACCTGTGTGACCGACTGAACTGTCAGTAGTGCTTTTGCAGGTTTGCTTTATATGACAGAGGTCCAGTTATCTACTTGCTTTATCGCTACACCATAGAATACTTTAGCGTTTTGTCAAATATTTGTGTATAATTTATCATTGTATCAGTGATTTCCTCCATGTCTGTGCCATTTCCATAACACTCTCTTTCTTCACAGAATAAAATCATTTATACTCTGAATATGAATCATTATTTCTTGTCCATTTATTTAAGTAGCGTCAGGGATTATTTTGATGAGTGACTGAAGGTACACATTCCCTTTTCCGTATTTGCTTTTCTTCTTGCACACATAGATCACGTACTCAAAGACAGACGTATTTACCGGGACAGATTTCAGCTTACAGGACTTCCATTTAAATTTGGACTTCACGTTTGATTCGGTCACATTGAGCCGCTGGGCTCCCGGGACCGCCAGTCGTCTGTATGCGGAAAAGAATTACGATAAGGCTTGTGTTTGAATAAAATGTTTAAAGATTATTTCGAAAAGCTTTCGCCCCTTAGGCCAAGCCTTCATATCAGGACAGAACGACTGGGAAAGAGATTTGAATGTTTAGAGAGGACAGGCTGTAAGAAGGAAGTCTGGTTTTCATGGGATGAGTTTTACTCGAAACCGTCTGCTACACACGTTTTACGCACTGTACATGAGCGTGACATCTGACATTTGCAAAAGCACTGATGTGTCCTTTGAATTGTGTAGGTGTAGGACACTCTCCAGCAGTGATGGGCAGCTGGTGTCAAAGCACGCGGCTGTCGTTACAAAATAATTCAAAGGATTTCAATGCCATGTAAAACTGAAACAGTCAGGTTTAGCTGCTGCTAGCTGTTAAAACCGTGAGTGTCTCTCATTTGCCGGTTCACTCCGGGTTAATGGATGTTGCGCTGGGCTAAAGTTCAGCCAGACACTGTTGCTATGTTACCCTGGACCGCGGTGCAGCAATAGCTTTGGGCCGGTCTCTCTGTGTCATGCATTTTGTATTAGCCTGGAGAATGACACAGCTTTCTGAGGACCTTTAAAACCCTTCCCAAACTAAAGACACAAAACCAGTACTCCAGCAACATCATGAGAGCACATGGGCAACAAAGAAGAAATATAACTCTATTATTTGCTTTATATACACCTTCAGAAGGCAGACAAAAGTTAATGTAAACAGGAAACACCACACATGAACTATAGCTGCTCTGTTCTTTTGCTACAGACTTTGTCATGAAAACAAATACTTGTCAAAATGAAGAAAAAGATGTATTATTAAAACTATTTTAATTCTGTTTATTTTTCCCTTTTCCTTTCTTTTCTGCTGTGTGTGTGTGTGTGTGTGTGCATGGTTTGGTAGTACCATATGCAATATAGGCATGCAAATAAACAATTCAAAAATTAAAGATTAAAAAGAAGATTTATTTAAAGGTTAAAAAGAAATTAAATGATTATACACAACTGTGCTCATTGCATCTGCTGGTCATTTCTGGAGCTCAATAGGGGGAAAATCGTATTTTTAGTGTGAGTGTCTTTTGAGACTGATGCTTTCTGGGGCAGGTGGAGTCTTGTATCTCTGGAAAAAAAAAAAAAAAAAAAAAAAATATATATATATATATATATATATATATCATCCCTTTTTTCAAGATTTATTTTTGCCATTTTTGACTTTATTTTGACAGTGTAGAGGAGACAAGAAGTGAAGTGGGAGAGAGAGGGGAAGGATCGGGAAAGGTCCTCAAGCTGAGATTCGAACTCTGGTTGCCCATAGCACAGCAGCGCTTTATGTCTTTATGTTAAAGAGCAAATTAAGCATTCATTGGTCAGTAACTGGACAAAAACCTGAGTCCTGTGTGGAGATGCTTTAGTCTCCTGTTTGCCTTTCACCTCGACCTAAATCTGTAACTGTCATCACAACACACACACAGAGGCAGCACTTGTGGAGGAATGTAATCCTGTGTGCTGAATCATTTTGGTTAAAAGAAACACACACACACATGCGGGAAGTTGTCAAAGGACAGAAAAACTCGTAGTGTTTGTTGACTGTTTTATGTCTGCAGAATAACGTGGCCAAACGGACAGATGACAAAGGGTTTAGACTTTATACTGAGAAGATCTGAGCTCACAGTCATGTTCTCCGACCCGGACTCATCCTGCTGTGAGAAACACCCTGCAGTTGCTCTGCATCTCTGGAGCATATACAAAACAGAGAGAGAGAGAGACTATTTTTGTGGCAAATGTAATTCAGTCAGTAAATGACAGGGTGAGCAAATACTGATGACACAAGAGGGTCTTTGTGCTAATGAACCGAGAACAAAATATTCAACACTAAGAAAGTCAAACTTTCATGCATTTTATTTGATTATGTGCTTGCGTGTGTGAAAGCGTGTGCTTTTCTGATTTGCAAGATACATGGACAAAACATGACATCAACCCTAAGAAGAGAGAGCAGAGAAACAGAACAGGATGTCAAACATGTTCAACATCAAAGCCGACAGCTCAGAGTTCAAGGGTTGGAATCAAAGGTGCAAGTCGAAGAGCTGATGATGTGATGAATAAAAGATCTCTGTCTGTCTGTCTGTCTGTCTGCACAAGCTGTAGGTTTGACTCGCTGTTGCTCTACATTTTTCTGTCTGATGTAGATGTGAGAACATTGTTTATGCTTTTAATTTAAGGGATTGGCAAAGATGGAGGAGATGTGAAAAACAGGAGTTATATACATCTGCTTCACTGCTGTGTGTATTTTTATTACAGAGATCATCCTGATTTCCTGGAATGTCTGAAAAATCTGAAGCACAGTTTGTGTCTGTATGTGTTTGCAGGTGAAGCTCTGACTGTGTCCATAACTCAACATGTTCACCACATCCAGAGATGGGTAGAATACCCCAAAACTGTACTCAAGTAAAAGTAAAAGTTTAATAGAATAGTTACTTGAGTAAGAGTAAAAAAGTATCAGATAAAAAAAAAAAAACTACTCAAGTAGTTAGTTACTAGATAAAATGTATGTAATGTGTGTGTGTGTGTGTGTGTGTGTGTGTACATATTATATATATACACACACACTGCCATTCAAAAGATTTATTTCAGTGATGCAAATCAGAATTTTCATCAGTCTTTACACCAGTCTTCAGTTTCACATAATCCTTCAGAAATCATTCCAATATGTTGATGTATTATAAATGCTGTTCTTTTTAGCTTTCTGTTCATCAAAGAATCCTGAACAAAATGTCACAGGTTCCAAAAATATTAAGCATCAAAACTGTTTACAACACTGATAATAAATCAGTATATTAGAATGATTTCTGAAGGATCATATGACTCTGAAAACTGGAGATGATGAAAATTCTGATTTGCGTCACTGATTTAAATTATATTTTTCTATTTTACAACTGAAAACTCCTCACACGACTGCTACCGAATATCTGAATATAACAAAACATCTGAACATCTGTGCAGAGATAACGCGAGTTTGGCGGGTGTTCACTTCATACTCTGTGACAGTTTATTTAATGTATAAATTATACATTGTATTTAATGTATAAGCTACATGTACAAAACACTGGTAATGTCATAGTGGTATAGTGTACTGTAATCGAATGTAGCCTATCTAGCTGTTCATCAATGAAGATCTTCACAGCTAGCAAACAATAGCTTTTGCAGATTTGTTTTTTTGTTACAACTCTGAATGGGAACTGAACGAATCATTCAAACTGATTCGCGAGTCAATTCGCTGGTTTGCCAATTGGTTTGATCAAGCCTTTGAACAGAATTGACAAAAGAATGAATCATTCGTGAATGGGCTCATTGGCCAGAGAAAAGTAGATGGTGCATTTGGAATAAATTAAAGCATTTTTAACTTGTATTGCATTAAGATAAAGTAACGAGAGGAGTGTCGCCCACAGTAACGAAGTAAAAGTACCGTTATCTCACTAAAATGTACTTGAGTAAAAGTACCCATCTTTAAATATAAAAGTATTAGTTACCCAAAAAACTACCCACCTCTGACCGCATCCCGCTGAAGATAGGGTGGAACAAGACTTTCAATCCGATTTTCACCTCCCAGATGTTGAGTGACGGCTTGGCATTTGCGTGAGGGCATTTTCACAGCTCTCATCCACATGGCAGCATCTGCTCGCCGCTGTACTTCTCATTCTTTAACACACACTGATGGGAGATTGTCCGATAGCAGCACATTCTGACTGTCGTTTGACATTTAACCAATGCCATTAAGATGGTGAAGCAATGTCTCTACGTTCCCACAGCAGGACTGAAGCATTATAAGCATTTTTTTCATACAGACCTTTTTTTCCCTGTTTGTATGTTCTGCTTGTGCTGTTCAGTGTGTTTTAGGGAAATTGGATGAAGTCACTGGGATTCAGTAATCAAGAGAAGTGCCACAGCATTATGTTTGTTTCCTTTCTGTGAGTACTAGGGGTATTATACTGATCATTTGTTTTACATTGATATTTTATTTTATAATTATGTTGTCAGCAAGATATCTGGCAAGTGTTTACTTTGTCCAGATGTAATACTAGATGTAATTGTTGAAAAAATGTTTGAGTGGTCCAGGAAAAGAGCACAGTCATCTACACACACACACACGCACACACAAACGCGCACACACACATAGAATATTCGAAAACCTTCAGTTAATGCCTGTTAGATCGGGTTCCCCACTCCAAGACAATTAGGATCTAACCCCGGACGCCAGATCCCGTCAGAAAATATCAGTTATTCCGTTAACGGAACATCCAGTCAGCAGAGCTGTCGATACTCAAAATACTATTAACAGTCTTCTGTCAATCAGAAGATGACTGGTGAAAAAAAAAAACAGAAAAGAGCAGAAGCAGGAGACGAAGTGATGTTGATAATAGGTTTAGTAGAGTTTATTGAACAATCTTAGTTGCGTATGTCTCAAAGTTCAGACTTCGTCTGGAGAACAATTCAGTAAGCAATGATATATCAAATGATTCATGACAACACCCCATAAAACCTTGGGTTTCCATAAACATCACTTATCTAGTTCTCGTTCATATAGACAAAACAATTCATGAAACCCCACAATCATAAGACTGAACAATAATGAAAATGCATAAGCAAAGAAAAATAAGTGATATCAAATATAGGAATATAATAAATGAATAAATGGTAAAATACTTAAATTATAATAATAAATGAAATAATTAAACAATCGATGATCAAATAATCAATCATCAAATAATGGAATATGTGAATAATTAACAACATGTCCTCCAATTTATACGACCATGTCCTCCAATTTATACGACCGACTAAAGTCGTTTTCACAAATCCTCAAATACGTCTCTGTAAAGCGTATTGAACATTTGCTCCCTTATCAGTAACAGGTATCAAACTCAACCTTAGCATAATGTGTAGGTCAATTAGTAGCGCGTTTCACTGCGGAGTGGTATAATCATATGAACACAGGTTCGATTCCAGAGAACGCATATGTTTTCATTGTATGTTTTTTTTTTTTTTAAATATGCACTAGAAATCATGATTTTGCACTATTTCTGTAAGGGGTAGGTTTAGGGTAGGGTTAGGTGTGGTCATATATACGAATTACACCTAGTAAAACACGTTTAAATTACCCTGAAATCGTATAAAAACTCATACGTCATTCGATGACGTCAGATCCAACGCGACACTGTCATTATTTTTACGACCGCTAGAGGGCGCTTAACTTTAAAACGTAAGAATGGATCGTATTTGGTCGATTCAAAAACGTACAACTGGGACGTATTTTCTTTGAGGACAGTCTCACTTAAAATGTAACACAAACAATTGCGTGGAAGGATCTAAGGATCCTTCAGCCCATAGCCAGCTGATCTCTAAGGAACATAATTTCTCTTCAAAGGAGAAACTGATCTCCACTGAAAAAGAAATGAACGTCAGGAGACGGTAAGAGTAATGCAGGTTCAAGAATCAAATTACAGACATATACATACACATTTTTTTACACACACACAAAAAAAAAACAAGCTGCAAATGATTTGCACAGGAATGTGTACATGTAAAAATGTGTTGAACCACTGAAAAAAACAAAAAAACACCAAATGATATAATTAGACAAAGTCCAGAGGAGAGCCCTTAAAAAAATAAAAATAAATACCAGATGACAACGTGAAGTTGGGGAAATCCAATGCATTATGTAACTTAAATATCTAAATTGACTTCATGCAATCTAACCATCCAGGGTGTTTCCCTGACTGGAGAATGAATAGATGACAGATATTAATTTACACATTATTTACATAATAATATAATTTACATATTGTTCCATCTAGAGCCCAGCCAATGCAAACTAAACATTCTGCTTTGAGAGGTGGTTCAGGTGTTGATCAGAGCAGATAAAGGACAGACTGAGTGGTGTGTTGTTGTCTCATTGTGATCAGACAGCAGATTCATAGTGTTTGTGTTCTTTCTTCCCCTGTGCTGTTGATGTTTGTGTTTGTTGTGGTTTGCTGTAGAGTGATTCATTGATCTGTTTGATTTATTAAATCAAAATAATAATATAATTTTCTATCTACGAACATGATGTAATATTTGTTCCATTCTGAAGGAAACCACAGAACAGCATGGAGCTCTCAGGCACCTTAAGTGGACAAAACTAGAACTAGAACTACAAGTTTCGTTCTGTCAACTACTATAGTGTAATAGGAGTAAAAAATAAAATAATTCACCTCCAATTCCTCTCTCTCACACACACTTGTGAAATGTCACTCTTGGCCTCCCAATCAGGTGAAAATGAATTAGGAAGAGCAGCTCTCATCTGCTCAGAGACTGATAAGGAGCTGCTAGCGCCTCATGGCATTTCATCCACACACACACACACACACACACACACACACACTCAGAGTAACAAACACACACAGCTGTGATTCGACGACCAACACGACCTACAACAGTCGACTAAGATGTCCAACATTTACATGTATCACATCCTACAGGAAATGCTTAAATGGCAAATGAGAGCAGAGATGGGATAAAGCAGCACAGATAGATGCATTTAAATAGATCAGTCCAGATTTTTCCCCCAGACAAATACTGACAAACTCGGCTAACAAGACAAATGAATGAGGTCAAATATTCAAGAGAATAAGAAAAACAAAAGGGAAGGCCGAATGTGGCCTGACTCATGGCTGAGTCACCCGATGCAGAGGGTCAGAACAGCGTCCCAAAGCCAAGAGAAGTGACCTGGAAATATGCTTGCCAATGAAACACAACTCAACTCAAGTTAAGGAAGCACAAATTCTGATTAAAGAGACACATCTGGCCATTTAACATCCTAATGATGTGCCCTACATTCTTATAGTCTGATCTCTACTAGAGGGAATGTCTGTGACTGTGTCTATCCATCCTCATGAGAACACTTTCCTCGATCAACAACATTATCACATCATGTTCGTGAATCAAAGAGCAAACATAGACCATATGAGATATGAATAACTTCTGCCATAAAAGGGACAGAACTATGTACAAAAATAAATATTCGGATGAATACATATAATCAGTTACATGTATATTAGTAGTGTCAAAATTAATGTGTTAATGCAGGCGATTCATTTATTTATTTTTTTTTTCATTTTAACGCCTTAAAATTATTTAACGCAAGTAATGCATGGGCAGGGCTAGGTTTGGTCAGATGATATGTTGTCAGGCCATATGTCGGTAAAAACTAATCTACACTGTATAAGGCTATATTAAAGCACTGTATCATATTCAAACCCAAATGAAACTGAGTATGCAATGTCGTAGTTATGTCATCAGTTGAGACATGAATTTCCAAAAAGCGATTTAGAGCTGCCTTAAAACTGTGCATGTAAGTATTTATTATTTATAGGTCACATTTAAAGCAGTGTAAGATTTACATCAAGTTCAGCAGCGGCAGCTTTTAAAAGTAACAGCAGACAAAATATCCTAATAACCAGCTGCTGTTATGTCTGTTAATCAAAGAACAAATCTAAAAAGATGAAATTAAAAACTTCTGTGTTTTAAGCTTTATGTTTATATAATTTGTGTGATAACTTTAGGCTATATTTTCTTGATGAAGGGCACAGGTAGCTAAGCTGACATTTATTTTAAGGGGTTTATGCGAAGACTGTTTCAAGTTCACTTAAATTAGAAGTTATTTTTTAAAGTCTAATAAATGTTAAAGTGATAGCTCTCATTTGTACTGTTGTAACAATAGCCCCAGAGACGAGACAGGAGGCGTGCGGATCCAAATGCAGACTTTTATTAGAATACGCACTCGTGGTCAGACTGGCGATGGGTCAACAGGAGCGAACGGGAGCAAGACAGTAAATCCAAAAGAATAGTAAGTGTCCAAGCGAACGGGTCCGTGGGCTGGCAGCGATCAGAAGGGATAATCCAAAAGACAAAGCGGGGGTTGATAGGCGGGCGGAGAACGATCAGGAAACCAGGAAACTACGAGGGGTCGACAACGGGAAAACTAGGACAAGGGAAAAACGCTCAGAAATAACGGCCGGGGCAAGTTATGACTTCGCGAAGAAGTACTGAATGGAAGCTCTATTTATACAGGAAGTGACAGTGGGATTAGAGGTGAGAGGTGACGAACGGGGCATGAGAGAGGGGTTATGGGAAATGGAGTCTCTACAGAGTCTATGTAAAGTCCACAGTGGAGAGGTGGCTCCCTCTAGAGGGGAGAAAAGGGAGCCACAACGGAATAGTTCATGACAGCTGTAATGCATGGTTATATTCAATGGTTAAATATTAGGGGAAAAAATCATAAATCATATGGAATCAGTGATACTTGTCTTCAGTCATTGAAAAAAGATTAAACAAATATTAAAAGTATACATTATTTATGTTGTTTCTACATTAATTTGAAGCATGAATGTGAAATTATTGCAATATAAAAATATAAATAAAACTTTAATGTCAGGTAGGATTAAACACAATTAATTTCAGGAAAAATGCGCAATTATGTTTTTTTTTTTTTATTATTGATTGAAACCACTGCCATTTGATGCTCATTAAAAGCTCATCTTTGGGTTAATTTGTTTTCATCTGTCACCATTGTTGTGATTTGTGTGGTAAATGCACCAAAAACCCATGGACACATGTTGGAATTGGCTGGAGATGATAGATAGATGATAGATAGTTCCAGATGTCACTGGAACTCTGAACACTCTCAAGAACTCCATTTCCCATAACCCCATTCCTGGGCTGATCACCTGCACAGGTGTTGGCCATTTCCACAGACTATATAAACCATGCTCACGCTCACTTCAACTCCTTTGCATGTACTCTGACAACAAATCTGGTTTGTCTTTGTTGTGTTTGACGTACTCTATTGACCCCAGCCTGTCTGTTTCTGAGAACTGTTTAATAAAGCTGCACATGGATCCCCAATCTGTTGACAACAACATTTTAGTATTTATTTATTTATTTATTTTTAACTGAATAACTACAATAAAATGTATCAAAATAAATTTTTAACAGGGTATCAGCCTTTTTTTTTTTTTTTTTTGCTGAGAACATTGTTTTCAGGCATAATTGCGTTTGTTGGGTATTGGACTTTTGATATAAATAGACATTATCAAAGACTACATTTTGTTTTTAAAGCTATTATGTTTTCTGTCCATCTCTAACCAAATCTTTGATTTCACAAAAAAAGGGATTCCAGTTTGTTCATTTTAGTTTGTTCATTTTAGACTTCCAAGAATACATTTATTTATTTATATTGTATATCATTTAGACTTTTCCTAGGAGTGACAAAAGTCAACCAAATATCATAACATTCAGGTAACTTACAAAGATGTATAAAAAAGGATTATTTTTTTTTAATTAAAAAATAAAAAAAACATTAAAAACTAACAAGGGTTTAAATGCATTGTTTTCCTGGTGGAGGTGCTGCTGTTTGAGACCCTCATTGCCATTATACTTGCAGCTGTTTTATATTTATATGTTTGCTTTTACCAGACTTCCTTTGCACTTATAGATTCTAAGTATTACTTGTAATGCGGTCGGCCCGAAATAGGGTTAGGTCGTTGTGACTGATTGAATTAGAGCACTTTACAGTGTGATTTCACTGCCTCGAGTACTCATGCATTAGATACAAATGTAATGCTAATTCAGAGACAGATCACTGATAAAATGTGTAACTTAATCAAAGATCACAATGACTGTTTATGGGTTCAGTTAACACTAAATCATTCACTCTTAGCCGTCATCCTCTGGCTCAATGAGCTCTGAATGCTAACGAAGCTTTCAGTAGCTGCTCTCTTGATGTCAAATGAAGCAGCTTTACTGTCTGGAACAAAAAAAACCACAGAAGTCCAGTATCGAATTGAATGCTCTCTAGCTTAGCGCTCGCTGTACACCAGTGGACATCACAGCGGTCACCGGCTCAGGGAATAGAGTTATTGATCGCACGGATGCTACAAATAACTTTCAAGGAGAAACAACAAACGTCGGAACATCCCAACCCGCCCTGCGCTCAGAACAGGTGCAGAAGCTGAAACACAGGTCCAGTGTTATGTTTGACCGCCTCACATAAAACGAATCATCTATTATCTCATCTGCAGTAGAGCAGAGAGAACGGCGTTTTCACATTCTGATCCAAATCTGACTCCACGTTTCTCTGATTAGAGTATCCTCACGGCCGGACATCAACATCTGCTCACATGTTCTGGAAAGCGTGGACGGTCCCACAGACACCAACTCCTGGGTACTGCACATCTCATTAGCATAAAGACACCTGTCAGCATCATGAGCTCTCAGGGGCCCATGAGCATGAACACTTCAGTATTTACAGTCACCAGCTGTGCAACAGATGGCAGGTAAAACCCACTTGTGTCTCCTTGGTAACTGGACGCCAATCTGCATGACTATCGGCACGTTTTTTTTGCCAGTCGTTTTTTTTGCCACTGGTGCCAGTCGTCTGCGTGAAGGCCTGGGTGTTTAAGCCACGATCAGAATATCTCTCTGTTTCACACACACACACACACACACACACACAGCTCTGTGATTTCAGTCTATCCTGAATGTTGTCGGTCAGAATACTGCAACGCTGCAAAATGATGCATAAACTGCAGTGTTCACTGCACAGCCCAATCCTCCAAGTCCTGTTGGAGGTCAGGCATGCCAAAAGTTTAACTGCATGTCATTTGTTTGCTTAACATATGTACAAGTATTCTAAAAGGAATTTTAATGTTATATAAAAAAATATCACACACAAACCACTGGCCTGTGAAATAGTGAAAGAAGTCATCCCTCAGGTAGATTGCATGTTTTCTTGCCTAGCTGGATGATGTGCTCACGATAATCACGTTGCTTGCATTCACCCAAACTGATTTGCCGAAATCAAAATGCGGACGGTGAAAAGAATTGCAGTCAGCACGAGTCCCACTCGCTGTGAACCGGGAGCGACCACAAGGCAATGGATTCTGCTTGGTCTTAAAGCCTTCCTCGAATGGCTATGTTAACAAATGAAACGGTGATTTGTGCAAATGAATGATTACTTATCAATTAATAATTTATTTGCATGGTCTGGTAGTCATATGGTGTATGCCTGTGAATAGGGGACAAACTGCGTTCCGTATAACTTTCATTCAGAACGGTTCTTTGATGAATTATATAACTTTACCGGAGCCAGCTAACTTTTGAAGGAATAACCCCTGTTATTAAAATTGGATTAGCTGCCTAAAACGTGGAGAGATGTCCGAATCAACAGACATCAACGCGCTTATAAATCATCATTACGTGGTCATAGTGGATATAGAGAAATGCAGGTAGGCTCTTTAATTAGCTAGCGGCTGACTTGTTAATGTTATCTGATTATAAAGTTGTAATTTGCCTTGCTAGGAATTAATATTTTGTTATCTTCCTTACCCGTCTTTGGATATTTGTGTTTTAATGCAAGTTCAACCATAATTTGGCCGTGAGCGCAGTAGCTTCACTTACTGTGATTTGCCTTGGTATTAGCTTGGATTTTGTAGTTACTGCAGTTTTGACACTCTTGTTTCTCTGAAACAAGACAAAATTTAACCAGGAGACTTTGTCACAAGACAGAACAAATGTCACAAAGCCCGTTTTAGGACTTACAGAACTCAGTTTTTACCATATATGTAGTTACTGCGCTTTGCCTTTGGACGGCAGTACAGTATTAACGATTTACATTTACGTTAATCCATTTAACAGATGCTTTCATCCAAAGTGTCTTAAAAATGTGGAATATCACCAATGCCCAGTTAATATCAGTGTAAGATAGATTAGTTCAAACAAAATGCAGAAAAGAGAACAAGAACTGGTAAAGTTATTGTTAAATGTAAGGAGTTACTGTAATGGTCTCAGCTGATCTTGTGGAGGTTCTAGAAAGTTTCATTGTGCAGAAACAACCCAGTGCCACTCTTATGTCTATTACTCATTGTTAGGTTAGTTTATATATTAATTTGAATTATAGGATTCAGGAGGATTCCTCCGCTGTGTTTGTTAGGATTAGATGAACACGCTGCTCTTGAACTTTTATTTCCACTTATGAACATCAACGACCGACTGACCTGAAAAATAAAGAGGCAAGGACTGAAACAGAAAATAGGAAAACATTAGGTTCTTCAAAGAGATGTGACATTTTCCAGAGCTAGATAAGCAGAAGTAGATCTATAAACACACCGTCTCTCCCTGATGGCAGTTTATTGCTTGAATAATGTCACACTGTTAATGTGAAACAATCATTCTGCAAGCAATCGAGGGGAAAGCGGTAGACTGATGCACTGAGGATCTGGATGTTTTATTTGAATTGCTCAAGTCTTTCTCACAGTGTTTTATCTCTGTTTAAGTCCACAGCAGTAAAACCGGTAGTGAGTATCGTTAAACCCGGTTCACAGATATATTTAACATATTTTCACACTCATCCTGGTGCTCATGTGGGTCTGTTTGTGGCGATAGTTCAGGCAGTAATTTCACCTTTCCAGAAGGAAAAGGCTTTCCGAGAGGTCAAGCTAACATCTTTCTGCAAGATTTTCCAGCATTATTGATTTTACTGACCCATCTGTGACTCTCTGACAGTAAATTGTCTCCGAGCCCAGCGCTCTGTTATCGTGGCACTAAATGTTAATGGTCATCTTGTAGATATATAGCTAAAACTTCTCAGATGTCCTACAGATTTTAAATCTAAGAGCCTTCACAAGCCAACAGAAGCGACGAGATGTGCTGTGTATCTGTGCAATTGGGTGTAAAGTGAGTTTCATGGTCTCCGTGGGTCTCAGAGAGACAGAGTCGTATTTTTGGTGAGAACATTTTATAACAAGAAACCTGTTTGAGTGTCACTTTCATCTCAGAAGACAAGTTACAAACATTACAAACTCTTTTTAACTGGCTTATTCACTGAAAGTCTTTACATTATTTTTTTCTGATGGAAAAATGCTGATAATGTCTAATGATGTAAGACGTGTGAGGCCGAGAAATGGAGGAATTTCAGAAATAACTTTAAAAAACATCAGCTGAGAAATCCGTCTTCTGCCACATAACCAGAAGTCTGAAATCGGACAGGAAGATCCTGTGGTTTTGGACATACATACTGAATCAGCGTTTTACACTTTCTCACTGATAATCTCTTCCTCCATCTCTCTCCTCATTCCCTGTGAGATGCATGAGCGATGGAGACCCGAGCAGTTCATATGGCAGTGTCCCGTGAGACGCTCTATTCAGCAGGACATATAAGGAGTGATAAAACAGACCCCAAGAGCTGCAGCTCTTCACGTCTTCAGGAGAATGTTTCTCAGGCCGATCGCTGCACACTCACCCATAAGGCCTGAATTATTGACCAGCGATTAAAAATATATAGTATTGGTATTTCCCACTGTAAATGCGGCAGACATAAAAAATAGAGTAAAAGAGAAACACTGTTGGGTGTGAAGAGTTCAACACTATGAGGAATGCATTTATATTGGAAGTAATTTACAATTAATGAGTAATTGATTTGTAGTAATTTGGTATAAATAGCAGAATGTTTCCCCTCGGTTCAAATTATGTTCATTTAAATCATTCAACCGATTCATTCAAAATGAGTCATGGGCTCTATCTCTCGAATGCAGTTGTGGTAAAAAAAATTGTAAAATGGATTGTATGTTTCAGCATCAATAAAGACATGTGAAAATGTATGTTTTGTGCTTATTAACATTACGTACTGATACCTACATATAAACAATGAGACGAGGCTAACCAATCTTCATAAGCAGCAGTCATAGCACCATCTCAGTGACAATTTTTCCGGCTTTTGTCCCCGCCCTTTCCTGTGAACAGTGTCCCAACCTGACGAAATCCAGCACTTCACCTCCAAAGAAAAATGCCTCCCAAAGACCCTTTTAATTTGGTTCCCCTTTCAGCTCATACATTTTCAATTAAAGTGGTCATTTCTCTTTTAATGCCATGCAAATGGAGTACTTCTAATATGGGAGTGAACAGGCTGTCCTTCTCCAAGACTTGTTCCTACCGCTCTTTTACTTTTCACTGTTCGTTTCAGCTATCGGGATGGTTGTGTTCATTATGAACACAGACTGCTCCAGGCTGTCTTAAGGTTTTTAAACTTTGATTCAAATTCAGTTGGTCATCAGCTGCTTCTGAACAAATTGCATCCTGAAAAAAAGCATCCAAAAATCTCTACCCAGTCATCTAGATTCTCATATGCCATTCCTCAGCAATAACAGGATTCACCCAACAAACCTTTTAATATGTCACTGCTGCAGCAAGCAACCAAGCAAATGTATTTATATAGCACTTTTACAAACAACAGACGTTGCCCCAAAGTGCATTACAGTGGAAAGCAAACAACAATTACATCAGCATTTAATATTACATACAACAAACAGGTTATTCAAAAGCAACATTTTCCACCACTCTCTAACCAGCTCTCCAAATAAATGTTATTTCTCACTGCCACAGCAGTGATTTCTAACCCATCAATCATTTATTACACCAGCATTTTTTTTTTTTTCATAATTTGCCATGACTTACTACAGATATTACCATTGCTGTGTTATTGTCTCACTACAACTGCCTTATGGCGAAATCCAAATTTGTCTTTTATTTGATGAAGTTGGCATCATTAATTCTGTTACTGTACTGTCAATACTGCAAAGCTGCATTGAGGCCATTTCTTTCATATAAAGGTCTATAAAAATGTAAGGGGCACTAGTCTTGACCTGAAATCAGTGGCAATGATATCTTCCACCCCTCTTGCAGCAAATATCATACTAAACTGTATTTCTCACTGCCACAGCAGAGATTTTGCACACCACTCTTGCAGCACTCTGACTAATCGTTATATATATCCAAACTCTGCAGAGAAGTGGACCTCACTAGCCATATTTGAGGTGTAACAGGCATAAGAATTTTGTGGGCAGTTGTCTTCCTTACCACTAGGGGTGATAGGGTGTTTTAGGTTTTAAGTAAATCCATGTGGGTAGAGGGAGTTAGCAATAGCAAACAGCAGTAGCCAGCATTGTTCACCTGCTTAACACATTGTGCTCTTTATTGGTGAGGTCACCACATCATGGTCCAGTTTTAATATGGATGTATAGTTCTTGTAGACATGTACCATAGTATGGACTATTTTTTGACTGCTCCTGGTTAGGAAGAGTCTGGTGTTTGAGAGTTGTGGCGTGTTTTTATTACAAGAGGTTGGATTATTTGTTTGCTTTTAGCCAATTTCAGCTATGGACAGTGTTTGGACATTGGTGTACTTCTTTTTGACTACTGTACATTTTGGACAGACATATATACATTAGTTACGTTGTGACTGCATCTATTTCAGATGAATAATGATGGATTTCTCAAAGACTTAAGATATAGTACCTAAAAATGTTAAAGTGAAACAGATGTATTGTTGTTGTCACGATAGCCCCAGAGACGAGACAGGAGGCGTGCGGATCCTAATGCAGACTTTTATTAGAATATATACTCATAGTCAGGCAGGCAGGAGGTCAGACAGGAGCGAGAGAGAGCAGAACAGGTAATCCGTAAATCGTGGTCCAGGGACGAAGCAAGGGGGTCAAAGGGCGGGCAGCGAACGATCGGGAAACCAGGGGACAACGGGGTAGAAAACCAGGAAAACTAGAACTAGGGAAAACGCTTAGAAATAACGGCCGGGGCAAGTTATGACTTCACAAGGAGGAACAGAAATGACGCTCTATTTATACAGGAAGGAACAGGGGCTAAAGGTGAGGGGTGACGAACGGGGCATGAGAGAGGGGTTATGGGAAATGGAGTCTGTAAAGAGTCTATGCAAAAACACAGTGGAGAGGTGGCTCCCTCTAGAGGGGAAAAAAGGGAGCCACAACAGTACAGTTCGTGACAGTTGTGAATTAACTGTGCGGGGAAAGGGATTGAATCAAGATTCCCACCAAGCTACTTGCAGTTGATTGCCTAGTTTGCTGTGCTTTTGTAAACACTTTTTGGGTGTTGAACTCGGAGCTCGAGCTGAGCCTCGAACTTGTGAAATGTACTTCTTTAGTGTTCAGTGTTAAAATGGATGTTGCATAAGTGCAATTATCAAGTGAATTTGTCATCTACTGTATTTTGTTGCTGTTGGTTTTTCAACCACAATTTCTCAATCAGTAGTTTTAGTATACAAGTAACTACCACAGGTTTGAGTTCAGACTGTTGTTTACGGCAGGTGAGTGACTGACAGTCTATTGTGTTGGTCAGCAGGATGTGTCTGTGTCCTTTAATCTCGATCCATCCATCCACCAATTCTCCTAACCGCTTGTCCTCTGTAGGGTCATGGGATGCTGGAGCCGATCCCAGCGCCTCAATTTCTTTCATCTCAGATTTCTTTGTCTCTTCATGATATCTTGGCTATGTTTCCAAAATTGTGAAAGTGCCCATGCCATGTATGTGGAGTGAGAATTTCAGGGAGTGTTCCATTGTCTGTGACCCTGTGGCCTGGTCAGGTTTGGATAATTAAACCCGGCTCCGTGGCCTCGGTCATGACACTCGCTCTATGTTGCTGCAATTACCTCCTGCAGAAACGACCCTCCGCTCCTCTCTGAACCACGAGGCCCTCGCCGCTCCATAATGGCTATTGGGACTTACAAGGTTTCGCTAAATTGCTTTGGCCAGTGATGTATGCAGTGATGTGCTCAAAAACCCATCCGGGAGAAATCCGACTGCAGCTCAGGTGTTTCAATGCGCATCGAGAAGTGTAAAGAACTCCAACTCGAGCTGCACGGCCTCTTGAATTAATAAATGCACAGAGTGAGAGAGAGACATGCAGATGGAGTGAAGGTGACAGGGAGAGAGAGACAGCAGAGACGTTTCATTCCTTTCCAGAAGATACATGGTGCATTAGTGTTTCCATTTAATGGTTCAATAAGAGCTCTCTAAAGGGATATTGTTTCCGTTTGCTTATTGGTCCATTCATTATTCCAGCAGATGCCTGTGTGACTTTAACACGCATCTCACCCTGGGAAAGCATATTAAAGAGAAAAAAAAAGACAGCGAGATGAAGCGGATGTCAACACAAAAAAAGGTTTAAAGTTCATGAAAACACACACACACTGTCTCTAATATGTGCTCTAGTGACATCCCAGAAAGAGACACGTTTTATTGCAATGGAAAGAAACGGGAGAAAATACTGATATCAAGTACAAAATTTATACTAAAGATTCAATGATGGAAGCCATTTAAAAAAACACACACACACACACACACACACACACACACACACACACATTGCACTAGCGAGTGTAAAACAAGATGGCAGAAACACTACCACCACTGTAATATCTGGTTCTGTAGGCTGTGTGTGTGTGTGTGTGCTGTAGAGATGCTGTTCAGTTTTATCTCCTGCCCTGCTGAGGTCACACTCTGTAAACAAAGACTGACATTATCAGCAATTGAATGTGTGTTTGTATGTTCCTGTGGTTTTGCGTCTTTGCCTTTATTTGGTCATGAATGTCAGATACTGTGATAACAATAATTGTGTCCATGACCTGGAAACCTACTTTATACATTACTGACATCGAACACAGCAACAGAAACACTCAAGAACAACAAAATGCACAGTATCTGCCCTAAACAGCATGCAAGATCAGAATTAGTAAATCCCTTATCAAATGCTCTTAAATTGGAGGAATTTGCAACGGTTCACTTACACCTTTCCAGATGCCTAGGAATCTAAAGTCATAGCATGAACCCCACAAGATAAAAGATACATATAGTTTATGAATTTGCTATATGCTAAGGCTTACATTGTAAAGGCAGATATTAAGTCACAAAATAGTTTTGTAGTTTTATTTTATGGTGTGATAATGTGTCCCAGAACTGCCTCTACACACTTCAGCATCTCCGGGAAAGAACATACCTTCAGTGTGTAATAGAAGAATGAGAAGTCCTTCTGTGTGGAGTTCATGACTCGTTTCACTTCAAATGATTAATAAAGTAAGCAAATCTAGAGTAAGCTCAATAAACATTTAGATGCCTGGTGTCAAGAAACTCAAACTCACTTAAATACACTAGCAGGGAAAAGTTTAGGTGCTTTATGGAAGCAATACATTTCAGTGCCATGCTGGCATGAGTTATTTTGTGCAGATGTCCATTTTCATGTTCATGCAAGAATGAGCAATGTTCATGATGATGTTCTTAATGTAAGCACTCTGAGCACCTGCCTGTTTTGGTCAGCAGGCAGTGGTTTAGATCTGAGCTCAGAAACACAGACCTTCATATTAATGTGCAGTGGTAACAAACTGTCATGCCTTTATTGAAGATGAAGATGTTGGACAGTAAATGATTTTGTGTGACTGTAGGTCAATTAAAGTGAACACAGGGAATCAGCTCAGGTCTGCTAGACTCTCCCACTGGACGTTTGCTCATGAGACTTCACAAAGTTCTCAGTTATGTTTTATTGAGTATTGAGTAATCGTGACACATCATTTTTCTAATGGACTAGAAGTCTTGAGCATCTCAGATCATTTGCTTTTGGGAGAAAGTGATGAGAAATGTATGATTACAGACTTTGGCAGATCAGCTTGAGACACTGTTGAAATCTCCTCTGTGATCTGAGAATTTCTGGAAGGCTAGAGACATCAGCAAAAACTACTCCATTTGCATTCTCAGATTTGTGCTATTTCTACTATCACACAAGAGTTTTAGAGTCTGGGTTACACATCTCAATTCAGAGGCAGATGATGTGATTATTAGAGTTCATTTGCTCATCACATTTTCACTTATCGCAGTAAGTCGGTAGCTTATTTCTCTTTAAGAAAGGAAAGGAAAGGACATGTGGCCGAGAATGGTGACCCATACTTGAAATTTGTGCTCTGCATTTAACCCATCCAAGTGCACACACACACACTGTGAACACACATCCGGAGCAGTGGGCAGCAATATTGCTGCTGCAATTGGGGAGCAGTTGGGGGTTCAGTGCCTGGGTCTCACCTCAGTTGTGGAATTGAAGATGGAAGAGAGCGTTGGTCATTCACTCCCCCCACCGACAAACCCTGCTGGACCACAACCTTCGGGTTACAAGTCAAAGTTACAAGTCGAGTTACAAAAAATGCTTTTCTTACTTAGATTTTTTTTGTCTTGTTTCCAGCCAAAATATTGAAAAATTCTTAAATGAAGAAGGATTCTCTAGTAAAAATGATTGTCTTATTTTCAGAAAAAAGTCAAAAGAGTTTTTGCTTAAAAAAATATGTGCAATATAGTCTTATTTCAAGCAGAAAACTTGATTCTCTTGCTTACCCCATTGGCAGATTATTTTGCTTGTTTCAAGCAAAAACTCACTTCATTTTAACTTTTTTTTCTGAAAACAAGACAATCATTTTTACTTGTGTGTTTACTTGTCTAGAAAATCCTGTTTGAGTTAAGAACTTTTAGATATTTTGGCTGGGAAAAGCCTTTTTTTTTTTTTTTTTTGCAGTGTATGGTCTGTGGTCGTCTTAAGCAGCATCATCTTTTAATAATTGTGGCCATTGTGTAATGCTATTATTTTTCCTATTAAACACACTAGCATTTTTGGAGACCGTAAGGAAGGAGGAAGGGAGTGATGTGGATTTAGCAGGATCATTTATTTGGGAGAGGTCACCAAAAAGGAAGGAACGGGAGGAATATTGGATATCAAGATGTCTGAGATCTTGTGAGTTTTATCTGGCTAGACGGCATGACAGTAATTGCCTGGGCTACTGAGACTGCAGCGCATACATTTGTCTCAGTTTGCTGGTCTCATTTTTAATATTTTATGTTGTGTAAATATATTAGATGAATTGTGTTTCTACTGATTTATTTAAATTTCGCTGTGTTTTTTCCAGATGGTATTGTATGTGTTATTTTTAGTCTTTCCTCTTGTTGACTTACTGATGTTACATTTGCTGAGATAAGCATACATATGTCCACAAGAAAACATTTGTATTTATCCCATTCATCTTCTAAATTCATTTACTGGTTGTTGTATATATGTATTGGTCTATATTTACTTTCCACTAATTTCATGCATTTGTTCCACTAATTTTCATGTTTTGCAAATGCCTGAAAATGGCGCCCACAAATCTTTTGACTCTGTTACTCTATTTCTATAGGTCTTTGCCAGAAGGTGGCCATAAATTAGCATGCTTTTATGTTAATAGTGTACCAACCGAACCCTTCCCGCGCACCGTACACACGCCATACCACTGCGCTGGTTTATATTGTTCTATTTAAACATGCGCTAGAAAAACGTCTATTTTGAACCGCGTTCAGAAACGCAGCTCTGGAGGTCTTTTTTTTTATTATTATTTAACTTTTATAAATCGCGTCGTTACATTTCGCGTTTTTTCTCATCCCACTGCCCTGCGCCTTACAGTTTTTAAGCAAAAACGTTCAGATCACTTAAAACATAAAGCTTGCAGCATTTAAGTGGCTGTGTTCAGGAACGCAGGCGAATGCTGATGTTTGCTTCAGTAACACCAGAACAGTTCCAGGTCTCTTCATGTAAGTCATCAGTTCTGCGTGGCAGTATAGTAAAGTTTGCGGTATAGTGACGTTTACTTCAACAATGTGTTATAGTGTGTAGTATGTGAAATTTGTGTTTGGCGGCAGCTAATGATTTGATGACGTACGCTCGTCTGGACTCGGTGCAGCCGCTTGTTTGAGTTGAAATGGCTCAATATGGACTGTAGGTGGAACCTGGCGGAGGATCTAAACGCGTCGTTTGTCAGCGCTAAACTCTCCTTTCCATTGGGGGGTGTTTCTAGCGCTTCTTTCTGGAAACGACCGCGGATCTACAGGATCTGAACCTCGCGTCGCGTCGCTCTGACTGCAGCTCGGCTCCGCCCGCGGCGCGAGGCGTGTCTCTGTGGGCGGGTTCGCGCGCGCTGCTGATGTGAGGACGCAGGTGACGCGGCGCTCAGCAGCTCCCATCGGAAGACGCGCAGGATCGAGACGCGTTGCGCTCTGACGGATACTGGACATTATTTCAAGATTCCAGAGAAAAGCGCAGGAATTTGAGAAAGACAGACGGAGACGCAGGGAGAGCATTGCGAAGGTAAAGAGCTGATTGATCACAGTGTGTGTGTGTGTGTGTGTGTGTGTGTGTGTGTGTGTGTGTGTGTGTGTGTGTGTGTGTGTGTGTGTACACACTCGTTCTTGGGTGTCTCTGATCAGCATCATGACGATGTCCAAATTTACACACATGAGCTGCTGAGCGTACGTCAGTCTGATCTCCGATACAAACGCGAACCCGTGTGTTCTAGCGCGCTCTCTCTCTCTCTCTCTCTGTGTGTGTGTGTGTGTGTGTGTGAGAGAGAGAGAGGTGATCTCTTGTTTCGGATAATGTCAGGTTTGATCTCTTAAAGTCTCCAGTGTTTCGGGGTCTGGAAATATGATGCTGGTTAAAGGAGAGAATCGGAGGATGCATGTGAAGGGAAGTGATTGTGATTGATGAATGTTCGCTGAAGAGACTCTAATGATCAGAGCATCGATCACTCATGTGTCTCCGCACACATTTGACATGCTAGTTCAGCAGCTGCCGTAGTGTCGAGACATCTTCAAACACTATATTTCTATCCACAATCTGTAGACTGTTCGTCTTGACGCACACAATCACACGATAGACACAAACGAACTAAGTGGTGTGTGATTGTAGGCGTTGACAGTCTTTCTTGTGTTGTTTCTTGTGCTCTCTTAACTGTTTTATGTTCATTTAAATGGGCAGAAATCAAAAGACTGGCCCGTTCTGTCTGATTTCACATTGAGTTCATGAGTTCATGTGTAGTGAGGATGATTTCAGCGCGCGCAGCTCCTCCGCTGGGGTGCGATAGACAGCCTCTCTGAACAACCCGCAGAGCCACACACACAGACACAGAGAGAGACAGACAGACAGAGACAATGTCTTTATACAAAGAGAGGTGGATGATGACGCTGTGCAAGAGTTCATTTCTTTCATAAAGCTGGTGTTTGTTTGTGTGTTCACAGGCTTGAATATATCTGCTCTGTACAATTCTGAAATCCCTTCGTGGTCATTTTCTCCTTATTATAACCGAGGGCTTTCACCGCTTTTCTCGGCTCCTTACATCTGGGCCCAAATGTCTGAAAATGTCCTTGCAAACATAGCAAAACCATGGCACAAATATTACACAGAGATGGTGTGTTTGCACTCTGATGCTTTTGCTTTGTGGTTTCCCATGGCATGTTATTAGTATGCAAATTATATATTGACTGCGTGATTGATCAGTAGGTTATTGATGACCGTGTTCAGAGCTGCAGAGTGTGTGTGTGTGTGTGTGTGTGTGTGTCAGGCTGATCCGCTTCTGTAAGCGTGTGGGTGACCCCCAGTTTTCTGAGGTTTAGCAGCACCAAACAAATGTGAGGAAACCCCGACCTTCAGCACACTGCAGCGTTACTCTCAAATATAAATATATCTCGTTTGATATGTATAAGATGCCATGTATAGTCAGCATTTCATTCATTTTTTCATTGTCATTAAATATCTCAGAGATTTTTATTTAATGTTTTTTTTTCCCACTGCTCAATCTTCTGTCTTGAACACTGTTTTCTGTAAAGCTGTTTTAAAACTGTGTGTGAAGACAAGTAAATTAAACTGGAAATAGTGCTTGCACACATAATAAGGTGATGTAATTGGATTATCGCTTGTATATGTAAAAATGGTTGCAGTGAAGCAGAAGAGATTCACAACCTTTCAGATCTGAGTAGCTCTCTTTCCAAACCAAGAGCTGGTGTTAAATGCATTTTCCTTATGTTTAACTAATAGTTTTTATTCTCATAGTAGGGGACGTATGTGTGGTTGTGAGGTCTTTTCCTCAGATGTGCTGAAGCTTCATCTGGCAAACATCTATCAGGACTCTGAATGGATTGGTGTTGGGATGTTGGAAAAATGCTTTTGACCTAATTAAGATCCTATTCTTCACCGGCCAGATCTCCGCAGGATTGTGTTTGTCAAGTCAGATTTACTGGTGAAGTGCTTTCCACACGTTGTTTCAAAGCAGTTTTCCAGAAAATCGTGATTTTAATGACTGTAATATGTTCATTCCTTAGCAGAGATCAGAGATGGGTAATAATGTGGTTTCCATTATGTTATGATATAAACAATAAAGCAGCTGAGACTTGCTGTATGGTACATATCGCTGTGCGTGAGTGTACTGTTTTCGGCACAGCTGTGTTTTAACGTTTCTCTGAACCTTTAACTGCTAGTTTAGTTCCTGTCAGCTCTTTGTGCTCTTTAAAGTGGGAGATCAGCTTAAAAAGCTCTTTTTGTCTTTGAACACTGATCCAGAGCTCAGCTGAAGGAGCCGTGACGCTCCAGACGTGACCTCCTCACCTGCCGTGACAGCGGCTGGACCCCGACGCCCAGAGTTCGCTGCCGCCTGTTAGCAGCGGCGCTAATCTGACTATAATCCCTCTCCTCTAACCAGTCAACCTGAGATCCTCGTCATTTCTCACTCCCTCTCCGCGCCGGGTAAAGAGATCTTAAAAAGAGGTAACGAGAGCGTAGCCATCAGAAGTGTCTCTAAAACGAGCTGAATGCTAAAATGAGCAGATCCACCTCCGTTCACATCATCCAGATCATCGTTGACGCTGATTAGCGGTACGTGACGAGACTTCAGACGCGTTTGATGAGATGGTCTAGTGACATTTTGCATTTTGGTGAAAACTGAGGATGTTTTCTTCTTAAGAGGCCTAATGAAAGGAAAATGCTGAAGAATCAGTTCACCCAGAAATGAATATCCTGTCATCATTTACTCATCCCCATGTTGTTTTACACTGTAGTCACCTTCCTTGCCATGAAAACTGAAAGAAGAAAATGTCACTCTTTTCCATGCAAGGTCAACTGAAGCCTTACAGCTTTGTCTTCTTTTCATGTGAAGTCTCACAAACACACAGGGAGTTTTGGCCAATGTTATGCTAGTTTTATGTTGCTTTTGCATGAAAGCTTCAGTGTCCATTTTTTACTGTAATTGCTTAGAAGAGTGAGCAGTGCTATCAGTCTTTCATAGAAAAAGAAGAAAGAAAATCATGCCTGAGTAAATGATGAGAGCATCCATAAGAGAATAACGTATATTTTGGTTCCTCTTGGTTTTTATGGTCACGCCTGAGCAATTGCTGCTCAAGACTGGAGAGAAACAAAACCTCTGAATGAAACGGCAAAGAACCGTGATTTTAATAATGGTAGCCAGAGAACTCAAACGGTTTAATTTAAATAATCGTGCAACGGCAGCTCGGGAAGATTGGGTTGAAATAACAGCAGCTGGATCGTTCTGAACTGCTCTGATCTCGTTTCTTTCACTTAAGAGGAATTTCACATGCAGACTGCACCTAGAGTTGAAAGTGAATTCCTTCCATTTCATTTAAGGAGAATCTTAAAAATCAATCCAGGGTGACTGAATGAAATGATGTGGAAATTTCTCCATGTTCACAGGAGCACAGACACTGAAGTGATTAAGATCTCATAGACATCAGAGCGTTACTGAATGATTTATTCTGAACTGAACACGTAGGGTTAAAGCGTTACATCAACATTAGCCCTGAAGAGTTGAAATATATTGGTCTTTGTATTCTTTATTCTGTTGGCAGATGCTTCCTCTGGGTTTACAGCATGAAGATGCTGAAGGTTGCTGCTTTGAGTAAAACTGAACCTCATTTTGCAGGTGGCTACTGAGCTCATGGTAAGCAAAACTCTTGTGGTTTGAACAACTGATGCATTTTAAGATCTTTACATTATTTTTCTAGAGGTTAGTTTATGGAGGAAGCAAGTTTTTTTTTTTGTTTTTCTCAAAGAACTTCAAATATATTTGTGAAAAATGATCATTTTGCATCCTCATTTTCACTCCCTGCTACAAACGCTTCATTTCAGGTGGTGTCTGCCTTTCACAAGCACAAGTAAACATCCACTACTGTGATTGCTGAACTTCATCACTCACAGCATGTGTGACGTGTGTTTGATGCTCGAGATGGAGCCGTATGTATTTGAGCCTGAGGCATATGAACTTCATTTAGTTTTAGAACTATTATTATAACTGTAGAATTGCTACAATTAGTTTATATTTAGGGACAAAATGGCTGCGTGTTGAGATGAAGAAAAGCGTCTGATAACATTCTTGTTCATTTGCTCATCGTTAAAATAAACTGCAGCTAGGCTATGCGTTTCTAATTGTAAATGGAGTATTTGGAGGTTTGTGTGTATATAGGGACAGAACACCACTGGACAGTTTTACTCGACAACAGTATCACCCTTGTCTGTCCAAGTGTCCATTTCCTTGAGTTACATTCACATGTAAATGGGCATCTAGAGGAAAATCATCCTCTCGAACTCCTTTATCCTGGAGAGTTTGAGGTGTGAAGCTTGTGATATGATTTTATTGTAAAGTAACTGGATTTTTCGTTTCCGGACCCTAAGCCTGTGATTGGTCATTTCGTTGATGCACTCAACATGCAGCCTTTGACACAAGATAGATAGTAGATCTAAATGGAATGCACTGCAATCGATGCTTTTCGCAATTAATAATGCCATCATAAACACAATGTTTTTCTATGAATTGTGCAACCCTACTTTAAGTACATGTATTCATTTAGAGTTGTGGTCATCCAAAGCAGTTTGAATGTGACCTGGAATACTAAAAGAAGGAATAAACCAGAGGAATGACCCGCAGCATCAGTCAGGACACGTGGAGAAAGAAAGACTAGTTAGTTTGTGTGTCTCTGCAGTGCTGCTGCTGATTCAGCGCTTCTCTTCAGTTCTCTGTGTGTAAATGTGAGTTCGCTTCACCACTCTTATTTCAGCAGCTCCCAGTTTACCTCTGTCTTCAGGATTCAGGTTGGGCATCGCTGCACCTTTGGACCTCATTCAGAGAGAGGAGGCGATTGTAAAGGACGCCTATTTCTGTGGCACAATAGAAACTGTTGATCGTGTCTGGGCTGTCCTGATTTCTGCCCGATCGATCTGTTCAGTTTGTTCATCCAGCGTTTCTTCATTACGTCTCTGTGACATTGACACCATTGACCCCCTCTCTCTCTCTCTCTCTCTCTCTCTCTCTCTCTCTCTCTGTCTCTGTCTCTCTCATTCTTATTTTCTTCTCAAATGTACTTCATTGGCATGTCAGACATTATTATCAAAGCATGCAGGCATCAGTGCATCAGGCCGCTAGTGAAATACACTCTCTTCCTTTAACTAAAATAATAGGTTTTGTCGTCTAAATTTCTGAAGGGCAAGTCATTTCAAAGTTGGGATCTAATGTTTTCCTGATGTCCACAACAGTACGGGCAGGTTAATAGGTGTTCCTCTGTCTCTATAGACATGGTGATCGGTTGGGGTCAGTATTTTTCAGCAGTTTTTTTTAAGACCCATGTGTAATTCTTT
>CM065118.1:127500-145000 GCA_033026305.1 Cirrhinus molitorella
CTAAAGTAAGTGTGTGTGTGTGTGTGTGTGGAGAGATCAGGGAGCTGCTCTTCATCACGCGGCTGCTGCTGTTACTGAAGATGATGCTGAATGCTTTTCTCTGAGCTTAATGATGTTTCTTCAGCATCTCATTATGCTAATCAGTCGCTGGTTCGTGAGGGGCTACAGTGTGTTCCAGTGGGCATCGCCGCCTGCATTTGTTCTGTCAGATGTTTTGTTTGCTGAAGCTCTGAGCAGGTGCTGGATTCACTCTCACACTCCATTAGTGACGGACGTTTGACAAAAGACGTGATGCACTTGTGCTTTTCAGCCTTCCGCTCCTTTTTATGTAGATCTGTATGACTCTCCTTGTTTGTTAGCTGTCAGTCGGTTAACTTCAGCTCAGGAGAACGTGAAGCGTGGCTTGGCTTTTCTGTATGTAATGGATCTGGTTTTGTCTGAAGCAGGATTCAGTCGTGACCCTGTAGGAGGAGGCTAACTCCATACTCAGACTCTTGGCTCGCTGACCGTCTTTACCAGCGTCTCGCTTCTCGTTCGTCTCAGCCGCTCAGAGCACTGCTTCTTCTTCTTGTCTTTTTTTTAATTAACATCTATGACTTCATCTCCAGTGTACACTTAATTATAAGTATTAGCAGGAGTAATTATAATTATTATTTTTTGCACATGGATAGATTTAACGGCATGCTAGTTCAATAAGCCTTTTCAGCGTTTCCCTGTGACCTCTTTTACTTGCTAATTTCCTGTCATTGCCTTCTTGGCTTTGCTGATGTATTACCCACAGTTCATTGCTCTCTGAGCCTCTGGTGTCATTTTAATGACCAAAAAACTCATTTAGCAGAATTGACCAGCAGAAATCATGAGAAATTAGCTGTACCCCCTGACTTTCTGTGTGTGTGTGTTTGTGTGTGTGTGTGTGTGTGTGTGAGAGAGAGAGAGTGTTTGTATGGACAACAAGTAAACTACACATATGAATCAATATTCCATTTCAATATGTAAATCTCAAACAGTGAGGAAGTGTAATTTCAGGGCTGGTAATACTGATGCGGATTGATTGTTTTGCCTTTTTCTTTTGGATTCATTGACCTTTTGGCTTCAGACTTTTATTTTGTTTGCAGGTCACATGACGAGTTCTTGACATCTTCCATACAATCAGTGATGACAGTAACCAAACAGTCTTGTGGCGTATCTGCTGCTTTTGTGTCTCTTTTGGAAAACTTGAACAACATTGTATAACATTATAGTTTGAGATTTGATCCTTCGAGTGATTTCATTTAGTTATGTATTATTGACTTTCGTATTTCAGCTGAACAGATTGTCTGTAACAAAAAAACCATCATCCTAACAAACAGTGAATTTAATATGTCTCTTTCTAACTGGGATAGTTTACATTTGCTGACAACTGACCAGATCTGCTGGTTGTGTGCGGTTCATGTGAGTACATGTATGTTTGTGAAGCTGGATGTATGTATAGTAGCTGTAGTTAATAACTGCTGTGTTTGATCAGGATTGCAGCTTTAAAGGTGAGATTCTTGGGAACGTTCATCGTATGAGTAAATGACTCTGAAGGGAACCTTTGGCTGCTCAAAGTGTTCTTCTGCCAGGAAGCTTTTCGCAGACGGACTGAAACTAATTAAAATGCAATAACATCCAATTTGATGTTGTTATATTTTGGCAGGAGCCTTTGGTAGCCGTGCAGAGCTCTCCTTCACTTCTGCTCCTCTTTCTGTGATGGAGCTGAATTTAATGGCTCATTGATCAGCTTCTCTCCCTATATTGGTTCTTTATATGAGTTTGTTCTCCCACTTACTCAAGAAACAGCCATCAGTGTGACTGATAGAAATTAAATATTGTGCTTTTGTATCTGTTTAGTGTTTGAGTGTGCTTGTTTTGACTATACAGTACTTGCTGTACTGGTCATCCTTAGTTAGAAAGTCTTATAAATCAGACAAAAGAGTTGTTGATGTAATTCTGGTGTTCTGCAGATGTTTGCTTTTGGCACTAAATCTGTCACATGATCTGCTGGCCGTATCAGTGTTTCTGATTCATTAAGACTTGAATGCACCGCATGACTTTTGCCCAGATTTACTGTCAGCACTAGCTGTCAAAAGACAGAGACCGTCTGCAGATGTTGGTCAGAGGCAGATTTAATAGTGAATCACAAAGTTTATGATGGACACTGATATGCTTTGCTTTTAGATTTCGTCAAGACATTGTTTTCATTTGTTCTCTAGCAGTGGGGCTGTATGTGAGATTGTTGTGATAATCTGGTAGTGTGTGATCATCCATCGATTAGTGTATCATGCACAGTTTTTCCTCTGCAACCACCGACAAAGTCAGCAAGTGTTTCAATGCCCAATGTTTTAAAACCTTTTTGTTTCTGGCTGTGAGCTACTTTTGTGTTTGTTTTGGCTACTTTTGGTTGTTTGTCAGCTGGAGAATCTTAACTAACCCGGAGTCATCGGACTCGCAGACACCCAGCAGCAGTTTAGACGTTTTATTTTTCCACACACACACACACACACACACACACACACATACATACATACATACATACATACACACACACACACACACATACACACACACACACACACACACACATACACACACATACACACATACACACATACACACACACACACACACACACACACACACACACACACACACACACACACACACACGCAGGGCAGGTCTGGAAGCAGAAGCCTGGTGTGCGTTTGCCTCTGGCAATGAACTCATGCCAAAAGCAGCGCGTCGGTCAGGTCGGGTTTTCTCCTGTAACTCGCACCGCGGGGAACCGCAGACCTGCAGGAGCTTTATGCTTTCTTGTGGATCTGTCGAAAGATCTGCGCTGTAATGCATCTCGCTTGAACAGACAGAAATGTAACTGCAAGAACCGTGTAAACGAACACCAGTGGTGCTTGAACCATTACTATCTAGTCACAGCAATGTTCCTTTTAATCGTCTCAGTATTGAGCACGTTCAGCACAGGCTAAATGACCGTGTGCGTGACAATGGCATTTTTTGATTGATATGAAAATTCCTGTAGTTCTTGTCAGGCCTTTTGCAGATGCATGGAGGAAATCTATTATTAAACACACAGACGGCAGTAATAACATTTAGAAAGGGTTTGGAAATGAAAGCGTATTTGTTGACTTGTTATATTAAGCAGCTCAGTTCAAACCTCAATTCTAAATGGTTTTAGATTGTAAAACTTCTCCTGTGAGTGTAGAAATGCTGCAGCATCAATAGATCAGAAGCTCAAAACAAAGTGCTGAATCCACACTTTAAATCTAACGCTGACACTCTTAAACACTTTTGGGACAAACGGAAGAAGCTTGTATCGGTGCGTGAATTCCTAATGCATTTATTAAACATCATGATGACTCAAATGCCACACTTATGAAATATGTTTAAATACTTGATCATGTGTACTCTCCAATCATTGGTTTAAAATGGATTTATTACAGCGGTGCGCAATAATGTTAAATGTCAACCTTCATGTCTCACGTTCCAGACTGTCCATCAGAATCTGACACACACACACACACACACACACACACACACACACTGTATTGAATCTCTATATGCATCAGAAACTAAACATGATAAAATAAAATACCAGTATAACTGAGATGTTTATTTCATTAGTATTGTAGATTTCCAGACTTTTAAGATGTTCTGACTCAGTGTGTGTGTGTGAGAGAGAGAGTGAATATGTGTGTGCATGTGATGAATGTGTGTGTCATGAGTTTCTCTGAATGTACAGCTTTATCCGCCGTTGTGGGGACCAAAACCTGCCTTGTGTGTGCGTCTCATGTTACAGTAGTTGTATTTCTTGTCCTCTGACTGTTTTATGAAGTGAGGAAGTAAATAAATAAGACAGAGTTGGCAGAGAGCATCTGTAGGTCATTTCCAGCCTCTTACTATGAATTGTTCTACTGTAATGTGTCCTTTCGAGATTTGTATACTACAGCACTGCGGTATATTGAGCCGTTCATCACACAGTGCTTTGCATTAATGTTCTTAGGTGCTGTCTACAATTAGGAACGCAAATCATGTTAATGGCAATTATCAGGACAGGCTGCTGAGAATAAAGGACATGGGTGCCGCTCTGCCTTAAAGGGACAGTTCCTCCAAAAATAAAATACTGTCATCATTTACTGTCCCTCATGTAGTTCAATCCCAATCTCAAAATATCAGCAGCTGACTGGGATGGTGATGGGTCAGATTCAGTAAGCGGTAACCTTTTTGCTGTCGTACAGCAGCAGCTGTTTGCTGTAAAGGTGTGAGAAGTTTTTTTTTTTGTAATTATTAAAGCTTTCTTTAAACATCAGGGACACGTATGACGAAACAACGAAACACCTCTAAACACAACAGATATCTGTCGCTCTCTCCATCTGTTTGTCTTTCTATTTGTCTCTTTGTCCAGGCTCTTCCTCTCAGTTTGTAGATGATGATCTCTTCAACTGTATTTGGAGAGCATTTGTCTCTGTTTAAATGAAGTAATGAGCCAATTTAGCATTTTAGTTTACAGCCAAATAACACTGACGTTTATTTTGGAGGTCAAATGTGGAGTTTTTGCAAATTCAGATCAGATGTTTTCTGCTGAATCTTGATCCCCATTTATTAGCGCTGCCCCCTAATAGTAGACTAACTGTTAATCGACAAGAAGAGGCTTGGTCGACCAAAATTGTATTAGTCTCTTTAACTGCTCATTAACTGCTGGTCTATGTGGTGATATAGTACATCGGGCAGGACATCTAAACACTCACCGACCTCAAATATGTCTTTTCAATGGCTACGTATGTATGTAGTAGCAACTTTACATTGCAGCTCAATCTAACGTTAAACTAGAAAAATGTGCGCTATTCAGGGGGCTGGGTGATTTGGCAAAAACTAAAATCTCAAATAATTTTTTCCCTGACTGTAACTACAACATGATTCAAATAACTTTCTTTATTAATCCTCTAGTAAAAATAATTTTATTCTGTCTGCACCACATGTTAAAGGAATCAAATAAATATCTAAATATATAGCATAAAATATATATCAAAATATAGTTAAATATCTTTGCAGAAAAGATGCATGTGCAAACTTGTCTTATACATAGTATGAGGAAAATGCTTTAAAAAAATCTCAAAAGTCAAGGTAATTCAAATTCTAAAGTTTGGTAATACTTCCATTCTATAACGCAAAAATAAAACTGTGGCAAAAAAATGAATAATTCAAATTAATTTATAAAATTGGAATAGCCCTAGCTATTGAAGTGTGTGTGTGGAGTGTGGAAGCTGAACAGTAGCGCGCTCACTGCATGACAGACGGAGGCGACGGTGTGCTCCATCATTTTGGTCATACAGATAAAAGTAATACATCTTTCGAACCTGTAAAGACTCTGTTTATTTGTGTTGACTCACAATAACAGTTGCACTTTTGTAAAATAATTAAAGCAAACAGGATGTGCTCTCTGATCCCTTAGATCTGCGTTTGTTCTGAATCACCACAATTGGTCTGGTTTGTCCTATATGTCAGAATCCACTCGTGAGTGAGTTACCAGGTTAGTTCCTAATGTTGAGTGTGTTTTGTTTTTCCTGGTTATCTGGAAGGATTTCTTAGGGTCTTTCTGTGTTGGTCCAGCAGCTCTGGGTTCTGCTGTAGACCCGGTCCAGTGCTGGTTTCTCAGTGCACCACTCCAGACAGATTATTTGTTCAATGATGTAGAGGTTAATAATGTCAGGCTTCGTCTCTCTGTCTGTCTCAGTCTGTCTGTCTGTCTCTGTTGTTTTGAAGTTTTATTCATACAACAAAAATAAGTCACTGCACTAGACCTCAGGTTACCACGGAAACACAGACAGCAGAGAGTTTTGTTCATATGTTGTTGTTAATACACACACACACACACACACACACACACACACACACACACACACACACACACACACACACACACACACATTTTAAAAGGCAGCCAATTACAGTCATTCTGTGTTGTTAGCTTCTCACTTCAGTTTTTGAAGCTCTCAAGCTTCTTGTGTTTTTTTTTTTTTTTTTTTTAGTTCAACAACAGTGTAGGGAGTTACAGGAAAAATCCAATACTTTTTTTAAAGACAAACTAAATGAAAAGGCTTTTTTTTTACATACTCTGTGTTTCTCTGTGTGTGTGTTAGTAAATGTGTGTGTGTGTGTGTGTGTTAGTGAATGTGTGTGTGTGTGTGTTAGTGAATGTGTGTGTGTGTGTGTGTGTGTGTTAGTGAATGTGTGTGTGTGTGTGTGTGTGTGTGTGTGTGTGTGTGTTAGTGAATGTGTGTGAGTGTGTGTGTGTGTGTGTGTGTGTGTGTGTGTGTGTGTTAGTGAATGTGTGTGAATGTGTGTGTGTGTGTGTGTGTGTTTTCAGTCACATATGGTGTTGTCATTTGTCCAGATCTCATGGTTGTGTTAGTGTTTGCTAAACAGACATCTGTTTGCTTGAGTGTAAATAAAAATGACCTGTAATTTAGCCAGCAATTCTTCACATTTCACACAAGTACATCTGTTTTCATCTTTCGTCAACATATTGTTTAAAGTCCATTAAATTTAGTCCAAGCAGACTAATGTGATTTGTACTGCGGTAGAGTAATTGTTTGATTTAATGAAATGGTTTGCTGGAGGTTGTAGAATCAGACATTTCCCCATTTACTGAAACACTCTGCAAACTCAACACCAGCTGATGCACATCCATAATCATAGATCCACATCTCTCTGACGATTTTGAGATCCTTACCAATAACATACATCATATCTATTATAATCATCTCTGACATCTGCACATGATTTCTCAGCAACAAAACTATTCTGTTCTGGTGAATAAGTAAAAACACATCTATTTATATATATCTGTCTGTCTGTCATTCTATCTAGGTTTACAGTCTATGTACATCATGCACTTTTTAAAATGTACTAGTTGTTAATCAAAGATTGAAGTATTGAAGTCATTTGGACTACTGTTGTTATTAATAATAGCGATAATAATAATAATAATAATAATAATAATAATAATAATAATAATAATAATGCAATTGAAAGAAGTGACAGACAGAGAGAGAGAGAGAGAGAGAGAGAGAGAGAGAGAGAGAGGAAAAGAAAGAGATGGAGAGAGAGATACAGGTGCAAAAGGGTCTCTGTGGAATTTGTTTACTTTGTTGCCAGTGGCAACCTACACAGGAAGTGTAAAGGCTAACAGGAGAGAGACATCAGCAAATATTTATCATGTGTGTGAGAGAGAGAGATGTTACAGTCTGACTGTCACGTTCTTGTCCTGAATGTATTCTAGTGTCTTATTTTAAAATATATAAGTGTGTGTGAATGTGTGGAGCTGTTGCTGGCAGAATAACAGTCTAAAAATAAAGAAACTGCAGTACCAGGCACTGTTGTTCAAAAACTGGTTATTTTGTTATTCATAATCGGAGTCTGATAGCCCCTCCTCGTTCGCTGTGTAGTTAAAGCTGCGACAGTTGAGTGCATAAAGTGGCCAACATTCCACACTCAGTCTTTTCGGTTGTGGAGTGGAATCATAGAGGTTTTTAAAGTGCACTTATCCATTTTGGAATTTAAAGTGTGAACAGTACTCACATTATTTATACTACAAAATGGTGTAGAATAGTGTGTATATATGCAAATTAGGACACACCCACTGTGAATCTAAACCCCTCTGCTGCTCTTAGACAAACGCTGGTGTCACACTCGACTTGAGACAGCTGTGTGTGTGTGTGTGTGTGTGTGTGTGTTTACTAGGACACCAGCCATAAAGAGTTTACTGCTAAAGCAATGAAAGCGGAGGGACTGTGTGTGTGTGTGTGTGTGTGTGTGTGTGTGTTTGTGAGTGTGATCATCAGTTTTCAGCTATTTTCAGTTTTCAGCTGAAGTTTGTGTCTGAAGACTAGCGTCCAGTTCTTCATCGAGCTTTATTAGACCGGTGGCTCTGTGTCTCGTCCCTGAAGGCTGAAGCCTGGAGCACTTGGAGACGGACGGCCCTCTGGCACTGACTGACCTTTGCTTTCATTGGCTGAATGTGAAGTCCAGTCTCCCTCTGGTTTAATTATGACTCCACCGACTCTCTGTTCTTCAGTTCAATCTTCCTCCTTCACCTGCATCTCTCACTCGCTCAATTAAAGCATCTGAACGCATGAGGGCAGAGCGTCTAATGAAGAACAGAGAGCTGTTCCAGAACAACACCTGACCTTTGAGTCCTGCGTGTGTGTGTGTGTGTGTGTGTGTGTGTGTGTGTGAGAGAGAGAGAGAGAGAGAGAGAGAGAGAGAGAGAGAGAGAGAGAGTAGTGTGAGAGTGTGTAGTGTACACACATATGTGGAGATCCTTTGTTGATTCTCATAAAATAATAATAATAATAATAATAATAATGTACAGCATCATCTGTTATTGTTGCACAATGTCCTTGGCACTGATATGGTCACTGACTGTACAGTGTATTTATAGGGTAAGTGTACCTCTTAAGCCCACCAAAATCTAAGTTTATGTGTTTTTCATAGATATTGACACGGTTTATAAGAAAAATCCATTGTTAAAATGCAACATTTATCTCTCATTTGAAAATGTATTAATTAGAATATAAAATGAAGATATTTTGTAAATAAAGAAAAAAGACTGGCATGGGCTTAATTGGTACTTTTAAGCCTGCATGTTTTCCAAATAAGCCCACCTCATGATTTATTCACAAAATATATTGATTTTAAAGTAGTAAAATCCACAACTCATCCACTCCAGACTGTTCTGCTAGAACAGACTTTACTGTGCCCTCATGGTAAAGACGACATGCCTCTATGATATTTGTGTTATCAAACATCAACAGACGCCCATTATATAATGCTGCCAAACACTGTGTGTAACTAAGGTAACAAGTAAGGTAAGCAGAGGTCAACCGATAATATTGAGTTTTACAGATACCGATAGCTAGGTTGTAACACACTGGCCGATAACGATTAATCAACTGATAGTTTTTAAAATGGATACTGAATGGAAACTAAAATAGTGGTCTTCTATTTAAAAAGGGGGACTGAACCATACTGAACCATAAAAGAATAAATGTAATAATATGAAATATAAACTGAGCAAATGGTGAAATTAACACACTAACAAGGAACAATACTTCTGTTCTACAGCTCTCATCGATCTTAGTTAATGCTACACATGAACTCTTATTGTGAAGTGTTACCATTTCATATCAAGAGTCAAGCTAAAGATGGCCATCTTTAAACATCTACACAAAGGCCATAGTATAGAAATGACATCATGGATACTGTATGTATACTCTCACATTTTAGTTTATTCTATTCTAGAACATTTGATAAATATCTAATCAAAATAAACTATTTTAGTCACAAACGGTGGCAAAAGTGTAGCGCTGCGTCCAGGAGAATTTGTATCAGACACACACACACACACACACACACACACACACACACACACACTATTTAATCACTAACAATCTTGACATTAAACATTTGTGTTGGACTTGTGTTTTGGTCACATTGTTTTAATCTCAAACTGTAGTTTGTGTTTGTTTTGTGGTGCTGTACCATTTAAGCCCATCTTTAAAAAAAAAAGTTAATTTATGAAAATAATCTGCTCTGCAAAACATTTTGATGTATCTGTTTGTAAATACTTCAACACATTTAGTGTTTGCAGTTCACATACTTAATTCTCCGGCAGTCCATCTTTCAGTAAGGCTAATGGTTTGTCCTTGAGATTAGCTTTGTGTGCAAGTCAGTAAAACACATCTTTACATTTAAGGAAAAATTATCTAAAATGACAAAGTACGTCTCAGGTTACGTATGTAACCATGGTTCCCTAGATAGGGAACGAGACACTGCGTCCTCTAGGGGGCGCTAGGGGAACGCCGTCAGCGTGACTCGTGTCTGAAGCATACATCCAAAACTACAAGCGGTGGCCGGCGACAGCCTATGACGTCACTCTCGGCACGACTCGTCGCCGCCGGTGCGTCACTACCAGGCGCGACCATAGCATAAAAGGCCGTCGGTAGAACACATCATTCGCTTCTTCGTCTGAAGCTTACGTCCGAAGCATGGCGACCAGCCTAGAGGACGCAGTGTCTCGTTCCCTATCTAGGGAACCATGGTTACATACGTAACCTGAGACGTTCCCTCTCAAGGGAACATCGAACTGCGTCCTCTAGGGGGCGCTAGGGGAACGGTTATACCCACGCTGCCATGCTGAGGGGAGTGCATGCTAATGAGGTGAGCACTAAGTACCAATTCACTTATCTTTAAGAGAATTGCCCCAGAGACGTTTAAGTGACGGCTGTCGAGACATTACCCCCTTCGGCCAGAGGCCTGAGCCACTACCTGACTACCTGAAAGGGGGCAGAAGGATAGAGCTCAGGCTTGGAATCGAGCAGACTCCTTTAAGGGGGATACAGCAAGAGCCCAGAGAAAACTGGGCCTGCTTGTCTAGTAGGAGCTACGAGTAGTTCCGAAAGGTCTGCTCCCTCAGGAGCCGACTTACAGAACACAGGTAGCAATACCCTGTTCAGAGGGTGGTCTAAGCCTAGGAGTGCCGCAGCAAATCCTAGAGCTAAGAGGTATCAGGAGATACGAGGGTGGAGCGGAGCCCAAGGAGACCGGGGCATAACCTAACTCAAGAATGGGAACGAAGTCTAGCGCGTAATCCATACCATATAGGATTTAGAAAAGTGCACAAAGACCTGCGTGCACACTTACCACTCAGATGGATTTTAGAGAAGTGCCCAGAGACTTGCGTGTGCACTTACCACTCATGTGGATTTGAAGAACCGTTACTTAGAGGGGGGGTTAACCAAGGAATGCCTCGGCAAATCCTAGGTAATGGAAGCTCAAGAGGTATCTGCTAGGATACATAAATAGAGAGGGGCCCAAGGTAACCGGGGCGTGACCTACTCAGAAAATGGGAACGAAGTCTAGCGCGTAGCCCATACCATAAAGGATTTTAGAAAAGTGCACAAAGACATGCGTGCGCACTTACCACTCATGTGGATTTTAGAGAAGTGCCCAGAGACCTGCGTGTGCACTTACCACTAATGTGGATTTTAGATATTGTGTGCCAGGGAGGTCACACTCAACAGGGCTCCGAGTGACGGGCAGTAAGGGCTATCTATAGGTAACCCTCAGGCGAGGGGAGCATTGCTACACCCAACCAGGACAGGTAGCTCTCAAGCTGCTAGTCAACTGGTAATACTGCCATGGAGCGAGATATCTTGAGCTTCACAGGGTGGCGAGCTCTCAGGAAACCCCTCCGCAGAGAGGGGAGCATAGCCACACACAGCCAGAGAGGCCTGAGAATGAGAGACCTAGCTATAACCAACCAGTGGATTAGGCTTTCTGTCTCGACAGAAGCCTGAAGAAATGACCTGGTTCCTCAGAGCCAGCATTCCTAGAGGGCAAAAACACCTCAAATTCAGACCCACTCCACAGAGGGGTGACAGAAAAACCACTAGTGGATAGCTAAAAGGAAGCCCCTCGGGGCGGGTTCTCAAAGACAGGCCTCCAAGGCGTGGTGTCCCACCAGGGATGGATAGGAACAGGTTCCTAACTCCTGAAAGACAGAGAGGAACACCTGATCCACCAGGGGTGGCGAGAAAACGGGCCTCTAAGACAGGGTGTCCTGCCTGCGATGTCCAGGTGCATTCTATGAAGAAAGACATCCAGAAAGCTTACCTGAACAAAGGACTACGAGTCCTAGGATACCATGTTTTAATAGGGGACCTGGAAGCCAGGAGGTTCCGCAGGGATCTGAGGCAGGTAACAGCAGATCCAGAGTAAATGAGCAAGCCAAAACCGTAGTCAGCAGACCAGAGGGGGATACTCGTTGAGGACCTACCGAGAAGTAAATAAAGCACAACAGAAAAAGGTCCCCGAAACATAGCAAAGTAGGCAGGACACACAACAAAGGGTCGTACTCACCCGCCCAAAAACAGGCAGTTCCTTGGAGCAACATCAAATGATGCATCTACCTGCATAGAGGGACCACAGCAGTTCAGGGGTTGCAGTCATGTACCAGGGGCCCAGTAATCAGGGAGACTATCTTCAAGTGCTTTAGCAGCAGACTCCAGAGGCAAGGGTCCCATATCCCACAGAGAGAGACTGATGAGGCTCTAAACCTGAAACATAGGAAGAATACAACAACAGCCATACATACTGCAACACCAGGCTCACCATGAAGGGGAGAGCAGCACTGTCTAAATAAGGAGTATACCTAGACAGTCACTGAACTTAACACGTAGATATCCTCGGATAGCTATGAAAAGAGATGGCAATTTAAACCCTAGGAAGGGGAGCGATCACCAAACTAGTTCATAGCTTCCCTCAGAAAGTTATGCACTAGGAAAGGGAACCTCTGCAGTTGCCAAGACCGCCAGTAGTGGGCTGTCTAATTATAAACCCTAGGGGGAAGACAGCACTATCCAGGCAGAGCTCAAAATGACTGCTACTTAAACCCTAAAGAGGGGAGCAATCCCTGAACTAGCACATAGCTATCCTCAGACAGCTACATATTCAGGAAAGGGCTAGTTAACACACAGCTAGCCGCAGATAGCCATATTCAAGCAGCCCCTCCTGTAATAACAGTGACTAAAATATAACCATCCTCAGATGGATATAATAGAGAGGTCCCCAATCAGTCCCACAATAGGCTAATGAGCACTCCACCGGGCCAGCTCTGGAGAGATTCCCACAGGAAACACCTCCTAAGCCACCCAAGTGAAGCCCATCAGCCAACCTCATCTGAAATCCCCGCAAATTCACCCTCTTTCGTGCCTCAGCAATGGCAAGATGCGAATTGCAGGTAGCAGATAGTTGCCTTTCCTTCCTCAAAAATGCACACAACAGCCCCAACCGGGGATATTGCGTGCATGTGCGATATGTCGTTAAAGAGAGTGTGTATCATCAAGTGTCAAAGAATGAGAAGACACGGATTAAAACACACTTCTAAAACATCTGGCTTATGCTTGCCAAAAGAAGAGGTAGAATAGATAAAGCTCACCAAAGATGCATGCCTTCAAACAAAGTAATCACTGAAGACGAAGAAGAGAATGATGTGTTCTACCGACGGCCTTTTATGCTATGGTCGCGCCTGGTAGTGACGCACCGGCGGCGACGAGTCGTGCCGAGAGTGACGTCATAGGCTGTCGCCGGCCACCGCTTGTAGTTTTGGATGTATGCTTCAGACACGAGTCACGCTGACGGCGTTCCCCTAGCGCCCCCTAGAGGACGCAGTTCGATGTTCCCTTGAGAGGGAACTATTTGTTCATACACACAAAAACACAACAAAACAAACAACAATACATTAATCTCTTATTTGACCTTATACCAATGGCTGAAAATTGCAGAAATGTAAAATCAGTTAATGATGCAATCAAACAGACAGTGAACACTATTAACAGTAATGATTATATGTTGCAATCAAACTTGTGGCACAATTTGGTAGTGCTGTGTGTTGTTTGGTGTTGGTATCATCTGAGGCCCTCTGGGGGGAGAGCATCATCTCTTCTCAGGTGGTCTGGATCCAGACTGAATTCCTAGTTACCACTGGATGTCAAAACAGAGAAACAAAGAGAGAAATAATTATCGTAGCTGCTGTTCCAACCAAGCAAAAATGATGTGCTCAACCCAAGCTAAAGTATGTTATTGTGCATTTGATCAGATGTAACTGAAGTACAAGATTATGTGATACATTATGTGAATGCTTGGCTAAAGAGATGAAGAGAGTGTCTTTAATCTAGATTCAAACAGAGTGTGTCTGAACTCAAACATTATCAGGAAGCTATTCCAGAGTTTGGGAGCCAAATACAAAAATGCTCTACCTCCTTTAGTGGACTTTGCTATCCTATGTACTACCAAAGGTCCCTATAGGTATGTGGTAATATTTTGTAACTGATAAGATTGGGGTAATATGATCATATTTTCTTGACCTGGTAAGGACTCTAGCAGCTGCATTTTGGACGAACTGGAGCAGTGCATTACAATAGTCCAGCCTAGAGCTCATGAATGCATGAACTAACTTCTCTGCATCAGAAACAGGTAACATGTTCTGTAGCTTGGCAGTGTTTCTAAGATTGAAGAATGCTGTTTTTGTAACATGGGAAATATGATTTTCAAAAGACAGTTGGTGTCTAATTTAACACCCAGATTTTTGACTGTAGAGGAAGTAACAGTACATCAATCTAGTTGCAAATTGTAATCCAAGAGATTCTGTGTACAGTTTTTTGGTCCAATAAGTAATATCTCTGTCTTATCCAAATTAAATGGGAGACAATTATTGGTCATCCAATCTTTTACATTTTTAACAAACTCTAAAATTAGAAGTTTCATCTGGTCTTCTATTCTTTAATTTAACAAACCATAATTATTGTACAAACTTTAATTTAACAAACTTTAATTATTGTACAAACTTTAATTTAACAAACTTTAATTATTGTACAAACTTTAATTTGCTGTAAAGCTGCTTTGAAACGATTTGTTTCGTGAAAACCACTATACAAATAAACTTGACTTGACTTGAGTATTATCAGCATAGCAATGAAAACTAATCCCATAATAATATTACCAAGAGGCAGCATGTATATTGAACATAGCAGAGGACCTAGGACAGATCCTTGTGGTACTCCATACTTTACTGATGATAATTGAGATGACTCCCCGTTTAAATAAACAAAGTGATCTAATCACATCTAATGTATGATTAAAATGATGAGTGGTCCTGGTAACATTAGGTCAGTAAACACAAGTCCTAACACATCCTTTGTATCATGAACGTGAATGTTAAAAACTCAGACAATTAGTGCTTTATCAAAATTGATAAATAGGTCTGAGAGGAAATCTGCAAATTCTTTCAGGAAATCTGTATACGGCAGCTGGCGTTCTATACACAGTAGCCAGAGGAAGAGATGAGAGAGATTTATTTTGCATATCTGACAGAGTAACATTAAGCAGAAGTATTTCAAATGAATTATACCTGTATCCTGAGTTACATTGAGAATATCACTATATATTGTTGCGACACCACCGCCACGACCGATCTGACGGGGCTCATGCTTATAACAGTAGCTTGGTGGAGAAGACTCATTTAGACCAATATAATCATTAGGTTTGATCAGATTTTTTCTAGATCCTGCATTAAATGTATGTTTTGACCTCACTACTCGAGGAACAGCACAGTCTTCATAGATTGGACAGCGCAAGTATTATAATTTAAGGCCACACTGCATGGTTCAAGTGACCTAATTCCGATTTGTATTTTATTTTTCTCCCATGTGGCACAGATCGAATATGGCCCACGACCGTGTAAGCAGGGAAAAAAATCACATCGATTCCAGTAATTTCCGATCAGTTTCAGGCCTCATTCATATGTGGAAATAAATTGGCTATGAATCAGATACATGCATTCGTGCCTGCCGTGTAAGCGGACAGATTGGATATTCCCCTATAAATGCGACTGCTACATAATTGAAAAAAAAAAAAAAAAAATGAAACATCTCTAGTTGAGTAGCAGAGTATTAATTTCATTCATTTGTGTTAAATAAAAGGCGATCTGATGCTGAAATGACGCTTTTGAAATCACGCCGAGTGTTTGTTGCAGCTGTTGTCAGCGATGGCGGCTTGTGCTCACGCACAGACAAGCGCTTCAGTCCTGTTGTGGACACTCCCCTGATTGGAACCACAAAATAAAATGCACACAAACATGTCCCTGCCCATGATATACAATCGTAATGAGCGCATTTGGTTTTAATGAGTAAAAAAACCCAGAAGATGTGACATGCTTAACAAATGAGCTGCGTTCATAATCACTGTCCTGCTGCTTTAAAAACGTTTCTATATGAATTCCATGTCAATAAATTAAACTCAGTGTAATATTGAAATTGATCGCGATGTCATATGTGCTAGCTTTGGTTTGTTTCACCAAGTGTGGTGAAAAATGCACACATTGTATATGGATCACATGTAAAAGAAACAAAAGCCATCATAGCAATTATTTAAAAATTGGCGGTAACACTTTATTTTAAGGTGTCCATAATACAGAGTAATTACCTAGTTAGGTACTCAGTAATAGCCATTGGCATTATATAGACTTCAGTTGTTTTTATATATGGATAGTTATACATTGTCTAACTTAAACCTACCCCAACCCCTAACCCTAACAGAAAACCTTATTTACTTTATTTTTATACCAGTGTTACCAATGAGGACATCCCCAAACAGAGGTTTTTGGTGACTTTGTCAGGTTTTGGGTACAATTCACTTACTGACTGAAAGGAAGGTGCTGTTAAATGTGTGTTAATTACATGTGAAAGCGTGAAGGCTCATGAATAAGATATTAAACTGAACTCACCTGAATCAGTGGATTAATATTCACCTTATTTCACAGTGTGTTGTGAACGCCGGGCGCCATCTTGCATTCAGCTGTAGAGATGTTCACAACAGAAAGGAACTGAAGAACAGTTCACGCATTGATTTGAGCGCAAGAGCGTGTCCCGTACATCAGACGTTAGCAAATCGGTGAAACGGTGAAAAGCTGTAGTTTGCACTGAAGGTTTAGAAGCATTTTTAAAAGTTTGTAGACTCCTCTCTAGCTGCCACATAATTTGTCACGTTCACAAACACTCGCAGACCGCAGAGGTGAAGGTGTCCTCTTTGATTGACATCTGTGGAGGGTGGATCAGTGGCCTCCTGTAAGTGATGTCAGAGTGATTGACAGCTTCAGGCTGGAGAGGGCGTCTCTTGTTTTTGTAGGCAGGACGTCCTATTGACCATGAGAACAGATGACTGTAGATGTTAGTCATTTCCAATGAGCCTAATTGGCACAGAGAGGAGGCATAAGCTGAAATGATCGACAGCCACTTGATTTAACTTACTGAGATTGCAGGTGTGAATAAGAAGCAGGTTTGTGAGCAGAAATGCTGCTCAAGTGGCAGATTTGATTTCTGTGCTTATGCACAGCACATTTAGACCAGTGGATGTTTTCTGCTTTTGTTTCAGGCTTTTGTTCTGGATCTTTCAATGAAGTAAAATCCAAACATTGACATTTATTGTCCTTGCAGAGGCGCACATGCTGCTATTCTCTAGCAGTCAGAGTCTCGCGGCGCTCTCGGCCCAGCAGGACGTGCGTCTTCCCATCAGACTGTGATTTTAATACAGGCAGAAGCTCGCTGAAATTATAAACGATTCTCTCTGAATTAATGACAGTCAATCACGTCTGTTCTCTGGCTTTTGTGTGTTCAGGTATTATTCGCCACACGACGCTTTTATTCCTAACACAAAACCAAATGGAAAGAAAATGCCTCAATTACGGCCGCAGGAGGCTGCAGTATCGCTGAAGGTGAAAAGGCTCTTTTAATAACAGACACTTAGTGGCCGATCGGGCGTCACGCAGGAAACCGAGCCTGCGCAGAAAATGGAGGCTGAGAGGCAGCCATTTCACACCCGTGCCTCTGTGTGTGTGTGTGTGTGTGTGTGT
>CM065118.1:147500-242500 GCA_033026305.1 Cirrhinus molitorella
TGAGTTGGCCGATGATTTGCAGTACTTTGCATGCATTTGAAGATGACTGAGGGCAGAATTGTTAGCGACTGAATTATTCATCATGAATGCGATTATCCAGAGGTAGAAGGAAGATCCTAGTTTTCCAGAGAAAAGATCGTATCTGAGACGCATGCTGTGTGAAGGTTGACCTTTGCCCTGTGAGGTCAGTCAGGACAGGAGGAAATGAAGAGAGAGAGAGTGATTTCAGGTCGCAGTGATTGTGTCTTCAGTCTTCAGTTTATTGCTCTTCATCTAAAGACATGGAGATATTTCTGCTCTGAAAAGAGCATTCGTTTAAACGGCTTCAAAAACAGACTCCAAACATTTGCACATCAGTGGCATTAAACATGATCCATCCAGCCTGAGCGAGGATGTAGGATAGATGCGATAGTTTGGTGTGCTCCTGTATCAGCAGTGCTAAAGGTAAAGTGTCTGCCGGCTCCACAAAGAATCTGTGTTTCACTCTTAGTCATTCTGTCTGGTTCAACAGGAAGCTCCGCGGCTCGAGCGTCACGGCAGAAAGCGCAGCAGAGACGTCGTTCGCCGTGGAAATGAAACAGGAAAGCGGCGCCATTATGAGGAGACGTGCTGCGTTTGATTGGCTAATCAAAACCGCCTCAAATAGGCTTTATTAACAGCAGAAGTAATCAGTGCTGATTGGATAAACATATTTGACTTGAGAGACAGAATGTAAGCGAGAAGAGAGGAAAAATATGAGAAAATAAAGCGAAAAGGTGCAGGCGGTGCTGCACCTAGGGTAATGAACGTGACGCTGCCTCACGGCGGGACAGAGCTTCATCTGTTTAGCATGAGACGCTAGCCCAGATTTACAGCCGTGATTAGCCACATTCAGTCAAGCGCATTAAACTTCCGCCCAGCGCGTTACCTCCGAGCGCCATATGGCAGAACTGATTATAGCGCTGGAAAGGCGCCTCGCGGCCCGATGAGAGGACGAGCCTCGCCGCGGCTCCGAGGGACGACACGAGCGTCAGAAATCTGCAGTAAGCTTCAGCGGCGCGAACGATAAAGCCAGTGTTTGTGCTTTCAGATGCAGCAGAAGCAGATCTGTCAGAAACATCTGTATTCTGAGCAAATCCACCAGATGCAGATGGATGAGATCTGAGAACACGATGCTTCATGAAACGTTTGTTAAATATTAGCTGTGTTACTCACATTGATTTTGAGTGCATTTCCAGGGCTGTGGAGAGAAACAGTAGCGTTTCGCCATAAACACAGAATCAGGAAGCACGTCTTTTCTGTGTAGTTAAATGGTTGAATTTAGACTGCAAAAATTCCCTTTTGAAAATGTTAAATGAAAAATACTCTAAAATATAATAATCCAAATGAATCTTTAGCAATAAGCAGTGGTGTTTCAGGCCCCCCACCCAAAAAAGTGGATTGCAAGCCGCATGCTCAATATAAAGCCAAATGAGAGCAGACATTTGCAGGTTTTGTTTCCTAGACTGGAATGGGTAAATATCCAGCTATCCAGTGCTCTGTTTTCTGTCTTATCAAATATCCTGTGGAAAAGCGCTGCTGACGATCCAGTACATAAGTGAACTGTTGAACAGTTGAACACACACTTGAGAAAATGATTCTCAGATCAGTAAACTTCAGTGCCATTGACACACAAGAATTTGTCAAGAATATTTTTTTTAGTGAGGCTTGTGGCTAGCAATGCATTTGTCAGTAAGATAATTTGAGGCAAAGTAAGATCAATTACAGGCAAAACATTTTTTAACCTTATATGACTAGAAAACGTGAGGTATTGTCATTAGTAGTGTTAAAAGTTGTAAAGAGTAACAAATTGAACAAAGCATTATAAATGCAAAATCTGTGTTTCTACAGATATAAACAATTCAATTTAAGAATTTTAAAGACTTTATAATATACCACCAAATGTAGATTGCATAAGACAGTGTTATCTGGATGATTATCAAATGGAGTACAGTTTGGAGTACAGTCTGTGCTTTTGGCTCTACGCAAAAGCTGAACCGCTTCATACACACAATCATGTCAAAATGTGTGGTTTTGGCGAGTGACCTCAAAAACACGGTCTTAAGTGAGCACTAAAGTCGGTAGAGAGTTGGCAGAAAATCAGATGCGTGTCAGATCTGCGTCACGTGTGTGAGGTTATAAAGAGAAACCTAATAAAGTCTGTCACTGATGTAAATCACAGAACAAAAGAAAAAAGAGAAATCACTGGAAGACTCTAGTTGCTGATTAACTTTTGGAGCTTGAATAAAGATTTATTTATATAGTTTATGCTTATACATGTGAAGATTGTTTTAAGTTCACTTAAATTTAAAGTTGTTATATTTTTCAGAGCCTATTAAAAGTAAAAATATGGCTTTCAATTCTACAGTAATGTTAAATGGCTATAATTAACAGTTAAAATTGAGGGAAAATTCAATTCAAGTTTATTTGTATAGCGCTTTTCGCGATACAAACCATTGCAAAGCAGCTTTACCGAAAATAAAAGATTCTACAATATATTTAATAGTAGCTTGCTAGTGGTGCTCTGCCAAAAAATCAGGTAATATTGACGTAATCAAACAGACGATGAACATTACTAACAATAATGATTGTGTTGCAATCAAACTTATAGCACACTTTGGTAGTGCTGTGTGTTGTTTGGGTTTTGGCATCATCTCTTCTCAGGTGTTCTGGATCCAGACTGAAGCTTGTGTAATTCCTAGTTACCACAGGATGTCAATCTCATGGCAGAAACAGAGAAACAAAGAGAGAAATAATTAGTGTAGCTGCTGCATTTAATAGGGACATTTGTATCAATGATTCTGGTCTTCATTAATAATATTTAAAATATTCCCACTTTATGTTGCTTCTACATAACTTTGTAGGTTCAATGTTAAATTATGACAATATAAATATTATATTAATATGAATAATCACAAATAATTACAGAAAATGCTTTCGTTAATTTGTTTTTAATGTTTATTTTATTTTATTATTATTATTTTTTTTTTTTAACCAATTGACATACTGCATTAATGTTAACCTTGTATAGATGCTTGTGTTGGTAATATTAGTTCATTTTACTGCTGAATATTCATTTACATTTAATTTCTAATTGTATAGGCCCTCCAGAATAAGGGCAGCACCCTTCAAATGTTCAGTTTGATAATCTGGCCCAAAATGAAGCTAATTGAACAGCCCTGGTTTAGGTGAAAGGTATGTGTCTATCCGAAGCATCATGGATCGCCGTTAGCACAAAACACACACACCCTTAACCATGCATGCCATTAGCTTAAACCTACAGGTGTAAGACATTTCAGAGTTTGACTCAGTGTATGTGATTTTAGAAGTTGTTCGTCTGTATGTAGACGACATGTTTTTCTGTTGTCTGTGTATCTGAATTGACCTCTGTGAGGATATGAGCAGAGCTGCACATGATTGAACCACATGTGACTCGTTTCTGACCTGAGATCGGTGTTTATAAAGCGCCGTCACTCGCAGACGTTTATCCCACAGATCCCGCAGCTGATCTCGGATCAGCGTGTGCTGAGGAAATCGCAGCGATCCCACCCAGACTCGCTGGAGTTTAAGTGCAGATAACGGCGCTGAAGGTCAGGCCCCGCGCGCGCCCTCGTCCCCCGTGTAGTGCCCTAGAGCGTCTTATCAGCGCTGTGATGAGAGATACACCGGGGAGAGTCTTATCAGCGCAGCGTTGTGTGGCAGCGCTGCAGTGTTACGCCTCTGACCTTCATGCCGCTCCTCCATTTCTCTGACAGGAAGTGATGCGTTCTGCTGGAGCTCAGGGTTTATAGCAGTGTTAGCGTCTTGACTTCTGCAGCGGGACCACATGCTGAACCCATGTCACCAAACAAACATGAACACACATTAGATATAGTGTGAATATATTGGACACAAATATTTGACATTTTTTCATTTCACTTTCTTTCTTTCTTTTCTCATTGTTATAGATGGCCACTGCTAGAGAGGAAGATGAATATGCGAAATGATTCAAACTTAGAATCATTAAAGAATCTACTGAAGACCTTGCGTTCACACACAGCCCTTAAAGACACCGTCATTAGGACGTGATGTGTATGTGACGCGTACCGTTCCACTAAACTGGCGAACGATCTCCGCTTCAGTGCAGACAGTGAGGAGATCCCTGATCGCCGCTTCATTATAGTTTGCACATATTGTTTCGTCGGGAACATTGATTTGAACACCTGATAAAAGAGTCACACGATAACTTGCATCATCAGCCTTTACAGCATTGGTTCTGGCTTTTGTTCACACAGCGCTCATTCTGGGACTGATCCCGACAATGTTTCTAGGTCCCCAACCCAGGATCGTTCCCGGACGTGTTTGCGTTCACACAGAAGGCACTTTTCTGAAATCAAGGCGTTGTGTGAAAGGGGCTTTAGGTACATTTCTCAGAAACCAAGACCGCTGCATATGTCGTTTTTGTAAAAGTGGATTTTGCATACGTTTGATTCTCAAAGCAGTGTGATGTCACATTGTTTAGGCTCCACCCACGGCTGCTGACTGACAGTCCTGCATTGATATAGTTGTCTTCGGTCGTACGCTGTGCTCCATTTTCCATTTTTAACATCAGCAGTGTCTCATAAGCAATCCTGGTGTTCTGTGTTTGGATGTAAGACTGAACATAAGAGTCTTTTTATTCTCTCAACATATCCATCTAGGGTTGGAACAGCATGAGATTTTCACGGTATGATAATCGTCTCCAAAAATTTCACAGTATATATTAAATGATAATTCTTATCAGTAACAATGACTCTTGAAAGAATAAGAACCTAAGAAGTCATTTGCGTGAACAAATCCTTTATTGCAACAAACGTGAAACCATTTTAATGAAAATATTTAAGTCTCCCTTTTGAAAAATAAATAAATAAATAGATAAATACATTTAATTAAACAATTAAAAAAATAAAGCTATAAGCCTTATTTATATATATATATATATATATATATATATATATAAATGAATATATATAATACATTTTAATGAATGTTTTAAAATGTTATCAAAGGAAAATGTAACAACTTCTTTTTGGCAAAGTGCTACACAAAATAGGTATACTTAAAGTTAAAACATGGACAAACATGATGTTCCTTATAAAGATTTAAATAAATGCATTATTATAAAGAATATTATTGCTGTTATGATAAATTAGTACATTGTACAATGATAATATATATCTTTCGTAGTTAAATCAAACTTGTATGTTGATGGTGGTAGTGGACCTTTTGAGTTCCAGTGTATTTGGCAATGTTTTTTTCTCAAATAAAACTAGGAACTTTTTTCTCAGAGCAGCTCTGGTGATCTTCATGTTTATGCAGACACTGAAAACACCATTAGCATCACACATGTGTACTTCAGTATGTACTAGATAAAACGGCGCCACACAGAGACATGCAAAAAAAAAAAAAAAAAAGCTGATTATTTATATAGCAGTCTCTTTGTGCTGTAATATTCACAGACACATATCCAGTCTACTTTTGATTTATCCGTGGGTCTGATTGCATGTTTTATGACATCCTCGTTATACTGTAAATTCCATGCTCATGACTGCACTGGGATTCCCTCTGCATCACAGAAATCGTACGGCCTTAACTTGTAACTTCTTATAATATTATTATAATGTAACTTATTATATTATATGCAAAACACACCTTTATCTGCACAGATGGATGGTGTCTGCGAATATGATCAAATACATTGGATGTAACATTATTGCCCGCTTTTGCAGCCATTTTGTGTCCACATTTTTTGCAAATTGGATCCGTCCTCAAGGACAACCCCATGTTTGTTAATTAGAAGTATTCCCATACTGGAGATTTTAACTTTTTTCTTACCAGTATATCGTTACAACCCTATCTCCATCATTACTTTTACTTTTGAAGGTAATGCTCATGAAAATGTACCTGAATACGCTTGTCTGCACAAATCATTAAACTCCAGACTGATTTGTGAATGCAATGTTGTTATAGTGCCCTTCAAGACATTTGAAGATTTTTACTGGATAACAAAACACAAATTCAGAGGCAGAACATCAGTTTTGTGCAGTATGATCAGAAGATGCAGTGAAAGTGATTTACATATTCTAGTTAAGCTATGTTTTCTAAAATTAATCAAAAAGTAATGGATTGATTGGAAGTTGTATTTCCAAACTTTGAAGATGTTGCTAATACACTCACCGTGTTCTCCTTTCATTTAGAGAACATACTGGTGTATTTTGTTTCCCCGTATTTTTTATTACTTAAAAAAATCATTTTAATTGGTTGTAAAAAAAAAGGTCTACATTCACCTTCATGAAACTTCCGGAAACCCTGAATAAAGTGTAATTTGTTAGTCTAAAACCCTCCTGCAGATTTGCCCCATTATTGCTGTTTATTGTGGTCTTGTGCGGAACTATTGTGCACTTCCTGTTTTTCTCGTGCTGCGCTGCAGTTTCCTGGATGTCACCTGCAATTACCTGTTAGCTGGTGTCACCAGCTGAAGACTGTTAATGCTAAAGACTCACAAACACACTTGCACTTGCTCACTAGACACCTGGGCTGCGTTCACTTCATTTTTAGACACGTTCATGAACTTCCTCTCAGGTGAATCCCTGCTGCCATTTTGAAGTGTACTTCACTTCATCATCTGTTATTTTGAGATTTAACCACCTAATACTTGCAGCTAATGTTAGATTTGTTTTTACAGTCACAGTTAATTGTATTGCTATTTTCATCTGGTGGGAAGAATTTAACAAAAAACAAACACTGATGTCTGAAGTGGAATGCAGCTCTGATTGTCATTTCCTCTCTGTAGATATCATTGCTTCCCATCAGCCAGAGTTGTAAAAAAATGATCCAGGGAAAAGGAACAGCTCGTTTAACACATATTAATATTTTCTGACAACATGCAACAAATCTGGGCATGTCATCACACCGTGGGGTAAGTTGTCACACTGGAGCCTGTTGTAGGAAACTTTTTCCTCGTTGAAGCAGAGACCAGGAGACGTTGCGATTATCTTTCAAGCAGAAGTTACTCTTTACTGAAGAGACTCGCTTGCACCTTGCTGTAGTCATCCAAGTCTAACTAAGGCAATCATACATTGCAGTTTATATACATTTAATATACAGGGGTTGGACAGTGAAAGTGAAACACTGGCCAACATAGTGTTGGAGGTTTCATGGCTATATTTGGTGGCCAATCTTCACTTATTGCTCATTCCAGCAGTAAGAGCGGTGTGTGAAGGTTGACTATGTGCACCCAATGCTTCAGACATTGTACCCTAAAGGTGCTGCCATGTATAAGGATGATAATGCACTCATACACACAGCAAGACTGCTGGCAGAGAGCTTTGATGAACATGAAAGTAAAGCTGAACATCTCCCATGGCCTGCACAGTCAGCAGATCTGAATATTATTGAGGCACTTTGGGATGTTTTGGAGGAGCGAGTCAGGAAACGTTTTCCTACAGCAGAATCACATAGAGACCTGGCCACTGTTCTAGAACAGGAATGGCTCAAAATCCCTCTGGATACTCAATCCCAAAACCAAATGATGCTGTATTGGCCACAAAAGGAGGCCCAACACCGAACTAATTGTGCTCTAAAACCAAGTGTTTCAGTTTCATTGTCCAACCCCTGTAGATAAAGGTGGAGACCATCTAAACGCAGCATGCAAATGCAGTACTGGAATCAGCCCATAACCCATAAGCCCTGATCTCATCAGCATAACAGTGTCCTTCAAATGCATAGGTGCTCATCCAATCATCATAACTACTCAAAGAAAAGCCCTTACAAACAAAAGGTGAGAGACCCGGTTATCTGGCTCATTTGACTTGCAATCAGAGAACAGGAACTGGCCAAAACCTCTTGCTACAAACTTGCTGGAGAGAATCACGTCTGATGTTATCATTTTTACCTTAAATGCTAAATACAGTGCACTTCACCTTAGTTTTCCATGTGATGCTATGTCAGAATGTAGGATCTTCAGCTCTTAAACAGATTCTTACATTTGTAATCCCACACTGTTCTAGACACTTTCAGCAATCGAAATGCGCATGTAGCTCCGGTGCGGCGCGTCTGTCCTCTGTTTAAATGTCACTCAGTTACACTCAAGAGTTTTGAGCTCCTGAAGGATCAGAGGAAGAGAACAGGCACAAACACACCTTTGCTTCCAGGCCCAGTACTCCCAGAATGCAATCTGTCACGGCGCTCGATGTAGAAATGAGTGTTCGGAGCGACAGCTGTCATTGTTCACGACGAGCAGCAGCTGATGATGCCACACTAATGCTGTCTCGCTCACTACAGACAATCTGTATCATCACATCAGCTCTAGACATGAGGTTGAATATACAGGTGTGTCTACGTTTTCCACATTGCACACAGTGTACAGCAATAAGGATGTGATGAGATCCGATGTGCATCACGAGATCTGTCTGGTCTGGTGAGAATGTGATAGTAGCAGTGTTTACATTAGAGCTGCAGGATTAATCCTAAAAAGATTGCAATCTCTGTTCGAACATCAGCGCAATCTTATTCCTGTCTTTCAATCTTCTTTCAATTCTGTTACAAACATTTAAATAACAGAAGTACTAGAACAAAAGTTTATAGTTTGGGGATAAACTCTTAATGTCTGAAATAAATTAAAGTATCTTACACGTGTGTATATTGTAATGTTTATCCTCTTCCACCAGGAGGGGCGACAACTGCACCTTTAAAAACCATTTATTAATGAACCATTCATTCAAGAGATTCCAATAGTAAATCTTTATTAGCTCATTTGTTCAAATATATTTTTTAAAAAGACTTAAGTAATGAATGTTGTGTCAGAGTCACTAGTAAACTGCTATTTTGTTTAGATTTCTAATCTAATCTTTTTTTCTTCAGAATCGTGATCTCCATTTTTTTTTTTTTTTTAATTGTGTTTTTTAATTTATCCAGAATCATGTAGCATAAGTTTACATGTTTATTACTGCATATAATTTGTTAAAATATAAGTTTAATTTCATAAAGTATAAGTTCATATCAAAATGCACCTATATTTTTTTTGGTTTAGTTTTTCAGTTGAATAAAATAAAATTTTTCCTTATATATTTCATTATTAAGGGTTTCTTTAAAAAGGTTACAAAATTGTCTAGTTCTCATGAACCCAGTCTCGTGTCTCGTCTCGTGGGATAAGTGTCTCATCACACCCCTAAACAGCAATATACGCTATATTGCAAATCTCAACCGTTTGTATGCTTCTATTGTTGCAAAAACGTTAACCATATTATCTGCCAGCTAAATGTGACTGTAAGACATGAAGATATTATAAACATTAACATCATGATTGTTGATATAAAGCTGCTTTAAAACAATGTGTGAAAAGTGCTTTACAGATAAACTGACTTGAGTAGAGTCTCTTACACTCAACCATTTAACTATTTCACATGCTATTAATGTAAAAACAGACACAGCGGCTGAGGACATCAACGTGTGAATGGCCTCCAACCTCTGACATATTGATCTGATCACTGCAGACTGAAGATCATCGATGGACTGATGATCAATAATGAGAAAATAACTATGTTGACACTGTAACATTTATTGTTTATTCAATGATTTACTCATCTGCCACGATAATGTCTTTGAATGACCTTCACTAAAGGTCTCTTTCTCTGGATTAATTATTTGATAAATCGATTGGCAGCCGATGTGCTGAAGCTCGTTAGGGTCACGCTCATATCAATCACATTCATTCTTCCGCTCCCGCTCATACTTCCTGGCTCATCTTTTTTCCATCAGTGCGTTTGAGAACCGACGGCTGAATTAGAGCCGGTCCAGACCAGAGTCCAGCCGCTCTAATAAGGTGCAGATTTGAGGCTCTTGGTGTGCAGGAGGCAAATTGCTTTTTGACACTTTAGTTAAGTTGGTAATACAGAGTCATTTACTGCAGACGGTTTGGGTTGAATTGGCCTTCGCTGACGGTCTGTGTGGGTTCGTTCTCTTTCACAGAACCGCATAGAAAACGCTTCATGGCACTGCACCGGGGAAAATTGTGCATTTTAAAGTTAAAACAGCAGATTTCTCTTTGAATCGTATTCTTGTTCAGAACAGTTTCTGAAAGGCTGTCTCTGTTTAAGTGGACAGCAGCAGTTCATTTAGTATTTTCTTATAATATACAGCAGCGTTTCCCAACTTCAGTCCTTGCGCCTCCCGCTGAAATCTCTAAAATCAGATTGTGATGAAGCTGTGTCAAATGTCGCTGTGTTACTCAGGATTGGATGCTTTTCTGTTTTTAGCCCGAGGAGAAAGAGAGCTCCTTTAGCTGAGTCTTGCTTCCTCCCAGGGTTTTTCTTCATCTCCTTGAAACTCTTAGGGATTGTTGGCTGCTCTCTGGAGGTGTATGGCTCAATTCTTTGTAAAGCTGCATATATTGTGAACAGCACTATACAGACACACTGAAGCGAGCGGGCTGGAAATGACATGAAGTCAAACGGAGAGTTCAGCTCTAACACATGCAGCACGTGTAACATTCAGATCTCGGGGGATTTAGTCGCGTAAATGAATGTCAGTTTTAACTGTGTGAACGCCGCGCCAGACGCCTTTTCTAGGAGGTTTTATTTTTAATGAGCTGATATTTAAATGAAGCTAATGAAGTGACATGATGATGTTACAGCTGTTTTTCGTGTGTTTGACAGAGGAATGAGTTTAGAGGGCCTCAGTGATGGACACACAGCCAAGAAACGCAGAAAACATGACGCTTGTTATTTAATAAGCATCCCTTTTGCTAAACAACACATCTGTTCATAGGATGCTGCATGCAGAGAGTTGGCTGTTGACAAATATGATGCAGGGCAGCAACTCCTTGAAGTTATGCCCTAAAATTCAAGATATTGTTGCAAAAAAGGCCCCGTATGTGTTTTGTCTCATATTTCTATACATCACACAGGCAGAAAGAGCAATATGACACGAGTGCTGATTTTGTCCCAAATATCAAAAGTTTAAATGTGATTTTATACAACAGTTTAGTAAATAAGTTGATATTGTGTTCGATTTTAAACACGATCTTATGTTTTGCTCAATTTTGCAGAAAACCTATTACCTTTAAAACCGTAGCAGAATTGTTGTGTGTCTCAGAGCAACGCAGCAGCGTTTAGATCCAGAACGAATTTTGCGTTTTGAACGATTCATGTGAATCAGTGATTCAAAGGCCCACAACAGAGCCATTTACTTAATTCATGAAGGAATCAGCCATTTGAACAAATTGAATGAATGACTCATATAAACATTTACCGCCACCTGCTGGCAGATTTAGTTTTCTATGTTCTATTTCTATTTATATCTATCTATCTATCTATCTATCTATCTATCTATCTATATATATATATATATATATATTAGGGCTGGTAATTTAACGCGTTAATTAGATTAATTAATTACGGTAAAAAATAACGCGTTAAAATTATTAACGCATTTAACACACTGGCCCCGCCCCAAACCTATGTGGGTCATCTGACATTTCATACAGTTGATTGATGACAAATATGAGGCAGTGCAACAACTCACTGCTTGATGGAGCTTAGATAACGTAGTTAGAATATCCTTAAAATTTAAGCAAAAAAGTTTTTGTCTCATACTTACATCATATAGTTAAGCAATATCACACAAGCAATAGGCTAAGTGCAATCGACTACAACACGAGTGCAAATGTAAGCAGAACTGTTCGTCTCCAAGCAACACACAGACAGTGTATGAAATCAAAGTACCACGAAAGCTATTTCAAAAGCATTAAGAGGCTTTCATTTTAAATTTTGAGCGCGGGTGTGTGGCTTATGCGCCAGTTCGCTCCGATGCGCGTGCGTTTTTGTCGACGCAGCAACCAACTGTCCTCGTGCCGCGCAAACCATTGGAATGAATGAGTATCATAGCGCAGCGCGAGGACGCTTGGTTGCTGCGTTGACCAAAGCGCACGCGCATCGGAGCGAACCACTGATGCGCAAGTCGCGCTTAGAGTTCAAGGTTTGCTTTGCATCTGAAGGGCTGCACTGAACCCAGCGGCCAGCGTTTGGTGTTAAAGCCGCTCTCTATAGATATTACAGTACTTTGATGTTACACTCCGATCGATCTAATGCTGATGATGAATCAGCCATTTGAATGAATCAAATGAATTTACCACCACCAACTGGCAGTTTTATTTTATTATTAGAGTATAATTTCATTAAGAAATAATTTCATATTTCCAAAGTAATATTAATAAAATTAATGAAATACATTATTAATAGTTCACCCACCCAAAAATGACAACTGTCATCATTTACCCTCATGGTACGGTAAAAAAAGCATACATTTTATAAACTAAATATTTACTTTTTGTAATGTCTGTTTGACGCTTTACACAACAATGACTTTAAATTATCTTTTGGGAGTAATTTTTCAGCCAAATTTGATGTGCGATTAATTTGCGATTAATTAGATTAATTAATCGCCACATCATGCAATTAATTAGATAAAAAATTTTAATCGCTTAACAGCCCTAATATATATATATATATATATATATATATATATATATATATGTATGTATATGTATGTGTGTGTGTGTGTGTGTGTGTGTGTGTGTGTGTGTGTGTGTGACCCTGGACCACAAAACCAGTCTTAAGTTGCTGGGTTATATTTGTAGCAATAGCCAAAAATACATAGTATGGGTAAAATAATAAATTTTTATTTTATGCCAAAAATCATTAGGATATTAAGTAAAGATCATGTTCCATTTAAGATATTTTGTACATTTCCTACGATAAATGTATCAAAACTTAATTTTTGATTAGTAATATGCTTTAGGTTTAAAGGTGATTTTCTCAGTATTTTTATTTTTAGGCAACCTCAGATTGCAGATTTCAAGTAGTTGTGTCTCGGCCAAATATTGTCCGATCCTAAACCAACCATACATCAATGGAAAGCTTATTTATTCACCTTTCAGGTTATACATAAATCTCAATTTTGAAAAATTGACACTTAAGACTGGTTTTGTGGTCCAGGGTCACGTGTGTGTGTGTGTGTGTGTGTGTATGTATGTATATATTGAGACATATTTTTATATTTGTGCTGTCAAAACATCTGTGTTTAATAAAAAATAAAAAAAAACTACATAACTAATAATGTAGTTTATAATAATAATAAAAAAAAATCTCCCAGCAGAGTTACAGGTCAGAGGTCAACTCAACATTATGGCCTCTGTCTAGCAGTAGAATCAGGCAGATTACCAGTGAAAAGTATTTCCTGTGAAAGAGGAAGTCAACATGCACCTGATAGTAGAGTTCAGAAACCCCAGCCGTCCACAGAAAACTCCATGTTACTGAAAGAAGCAGAGCAGCCAACCAGAAAATGACCCGATAGATCATGTTTAAGTTTCACACACGCACACAAACTTACCCAAGCGCAAAAGCAAACATTAACACGCGTCCTGGTGCTGCCGACACCGTATTCAACAAGCCGTCACACACACACACACACACACACACACACACACACACACACACACACACACACACACACACTCTCTCTGTGCTGTGACCCACGGGGCACATGGATGTTGAATAAGTGCTTTGCTGTTTCTAAAGTGGACATTATATATTCATACGCATGAAGAGGCTCATTATCATCATCTGACAATCACTGACCCTTTAATAAATGGCTCTGCGTTAAACGTGGCCCCGTGTTCTCCTGCGAGATTTATTCAGTGTGGTCTCTCAATATTAACATACTTGTTTGCATCATTTAAAATTCTTTTTTTTACACTAACAGAACATTTTAGGATCTTTTAGCTGAAATTCATGTCACTGTGGTGTGCATGATCTCTGATATGCGAGGACACAATCTTTCGGAATAATCACACACACACTTACATCTGATTGAAGAAGATCATCAGCGTCTTGTGCCCGAGTCGATCATTTTGTGCTGAAAGGTCTTTAGAGGGTGAGGATTTGAGGTGAGGGTGTGTGAAGGGGATGGAAGTGGTCTAATTCACTGAAGTTAAAGCTTTACATTTTACAATTCTTCATGTAGAAGATGCTGTTATTCGAAGTGACTTACAAAAGAGGAGTTTAAGAAAGAGCCGATCTGCCTGTCCTAGAGATGCGGTGGAGGTAGACGAGTGTTTAATTGTAAGCGCTTCATGCGGCCAGTTAAATTCTCTCTTCAGAAATAATGGGCAGGTCTTAGTTGAAGGCCGACGGGTCAAGAGCAGCAATCAGCCTTTCCAGACAGCGACTCCATTTTGTTTCAGATGAGATTAGAGCAGAGCTGTAATATAAACATCGGTGTTCAGCACAGATCTTCATTAAGATACATCAGCGTAATGAGAGACGGTGCAGTGTGAAGAGCTGACAATGAATTTGTGTCACCATACAGGTCTGGCGGAGTGTGTGTGTGTTCTCGTGTGTTTTTTGTTTTTTTAAACATGGGAGCGTTGTGTTTGCTGATCTTCACAGCATTTCAAACTTTCTGAAGTTGACTGTGTGATTTAGCGTGTAGCAGGTCATTTTCAGACTGAACGAAAATGCCTGATCAGATCTGAAACACCACAGGCAGCTTCTGCTATGCAAAGATGCGGACAGCCTCACAAACGTCAAATCTCAGTGTCTGCGCAAATAAATGTCTTTCGGTGAACATCCGTCTCTCAAGCATAACCCTGTCTGGTTGTGTTTAGTAAGGTTGTGTATGCTGCTGTAGCTAATCAAATGTTTCCTTTTGTCTCGTCTAGGTCTGGAGAATGCCGGAATCTGGAGGCCAGTAGATTGTTCCTCCTCTGATTCCTCATGTAGGATAAGGCAATTTGGATGAACATGGACAAATGAAGTGCAGGTAAAGACTCAACCATGACCATCACCTGCGGTCCACAGGGCACAAGATAGCTGCATCACGCCTCTGTCTCCTTTAGAAACACAGGCCCAAAGGAAACCTCAGTCCAGAGATTCGCAGTGCTTTGAAATTTCGATTGGAAGTCTTTTAGAGAAAACTTAAATTGCCAACCAAGCTGGGGATAAAAAACAGAAATTCCCATCTATCCCTCGTCACCCTCTGCCTGTGCCTGATGCACCGACCAATGGAGAGACTACGGATAGAGTCAGGATAAAGCGGAGACAGGCCAAGAAAGAGAGAAATCGAGTGAGCAATTGGCCCGTCTGGCAGCAGGTGCCTGTGCAGATCCGAATTCAGCTCGTCTGCGAAGTCGACGAGAAACTCTGCACTCTGAGACCGCTATCTCAGCCGAGAGCAGGTTTTGGAGCTCGTATCATCAGGGCGGGTGAAATGAAGTCACGGTGTCGGTCCGCTCTCTGGCCCCTGTGGCCGATGCTGTTGGCCGGACTCTTTCTGTCGGCGGGGGCCCTGGAGTTCGGCGGCGCCTTGGGGCAGTGGGCGCGTTACGCTCGCTGGGAGGCCGGCTCCATCGGCGAGCTCAGCTTTAGCCTGAAGACCAACGTGAGCAAGGCGCTGGTTCTGTACCTCGACGACGGGGGGAACTGCGACTTCCTGGAGCTGCTCATCGGCGGCGGCCACCTGCAGCTGCGATTCGCCATCCACTGCGCGGAGCCGGCCACCCTGCAGATGGAGACCCGCGTCAACGACGACCGCTGGCACATGGTGCTGCTCACCCGAAACTACCGCGAGACCATGCTGATGGTGGACGGGGAGACCAAAGTAGCGGAGGTCCGTTCCAAGCGCAAAGAAATGGCCGTCGTCAGCGACCTGTTCGTGGGGGGCATCCCGCCGGACGTACGCCTGTCCGCCCTCACGTCCAGCACGGTGAAATACGAGCCTCCGTTCATGGGTTTGATCTCCAATCTGAAGGTGGGCGAGATGCCTCCCACTCTTCTCAACAGCAACGGCATTCATAACGATCTGGAGTATCTGTGCGTCAAGCAGAACCCCTGCCTCAACGGAGGATACTGCACCGTCCAGTTCGGCGAGGTCCACTGCGACTGCTCTCACACACGCTTCCGAGGGAAATACTGCAAAGAAGGTAAGAGACACGACTTGTTTGTGTTCCTTCCAGGGGAACTGATTTCGAGTAAGGTGCCATTCATAGACTCACATTTAGTCCAGTGTTTTGAAGTGCTTTATTCTTCTGTTCATGGTGTTAAATGGGATACATTCAGACTGCTGTAATGGTCGTGCTACAGAACCCTTGACACTTATAGACTGTAGCGCTGATTCAATTAGACTTTCGCTGTCTCGCTTTTGCTGTTCTGAATGGACGCTTCTGGACATTTTGTGTTTGGCCCTTTAGACGGTTCAGTCTGTTCTAAGAGAGATGAATCGCTGCTTCTTATATTTTGTTCTCCTCTAAAGCAAGTTTCATTCAATTCTCTCCCAATCGCGCACTGTCTTCAGTTCCAGAAAGCAATCCAGTTTCTTGGCGAGATCCATTTTATATTTGTCTACACTCATCTGTTACTCTGTCCTCCAGACCCACTGCTTTTACTCTCTTCTCCTCCTCATCTCATCTGTTCTTCACCTATTATCTCAGACAGTCTTTTTTTTCCCACACCTTCTTTCTATTGGTTAGATTCCTGAATTGTAGCGCCTTCACTATTTTAACTATTTTTCACATTTAAGACCAATAGCACAGTGATCAACAGGTTATGTGAATGTAAATGCATATTAATGTGTATAAGGTAGTCTTTCACTTGATATGTTGCTGAATATTTTTATTTCAAAGTAATATCTGTTGGGTATTTATAATTTAAGAAAAATTGAGGGGCCATAAAAAGTGCTTTTATTAGAATGTAGTCCTGTCCTGATGAAGCTCTTTTACAGATATCTGCTTCTGTCCCGCAGACATAGTAATAAGTGAACTGACACAGATGATGCTGTTGGTTCTTCTAATGCTGTGTATCTTCCTGTTGTGTGCTTTTTCTGGTAGTTGTTCATGAGTCCTTTATTTCTGCTGAGCAGTTAAACTGCCCACTGCTCCTGCAGCTCATTCTTTCATTTTCCAGCATACATTTGAACCCCACCCAGCAGTAACTGTATGATGTTCAGATCCAGCTTTCATTTTAAGAAACTCAAGCAGAACCATTACAAAAGCTGCAAACATTCAGTGAAGCTCAAGAATGAAATAGACAAAGTAAAGTGTTGTTATTTTTTGTCTTGGGGGAAATATGTAAATAGTGTTTCTGAAGGGCAGTACTTAAAAATAATTGTATCTCTTCTATTTGTACACATTTTCAAAGTAGATTATAAACTTAACAAAAGTGGCATGCACTATGAAGTTATGAACTCAACTATATGTATGTGTATAATGTGTGTATATACATATAACTTCAGGATGTTCAGAGCCTTTGGACAGAGAGTCTTTATTGGCTTTCAAATGAGACAAACTGAGATTCTGCTCTCTATGTCACATTTGTTTTTCAGTATTCGCTCTTTTCTGTGTTGGGATGAGAGTCGGAGGTCGTGGAGAGTTTGATACCGCTTGGCTCTCGGCTAAACTGAGAGCAGCATACCAATGGAACTCTGCTGTGACCGCAGGAAATGTTTGTCCTTTTGAGAAGAAGGATATTGAGATGCGTTTCCTTCGCTCCGTGTCGATGTGTTTGAGAAAATGTAAAGCGGCTTGTGGGCAGAAACTTGAGTTATTCACTCTGACTTTCTGCGAATGACACAGCGGGAATAATCTCGTTAAACGGACGCAGCAGTCGTTGTGTGACTACTGTATTAGTTTCTGCGTTAGAGATTTATTTCCCTGGGAAATCTTCAGCTAGTGTTTCCCTCTCAGGGTTAGATGGGGTATAAAGGTATGCTAGTGCTCCATTTTTTTTTCTTCTATTGCATATTTGAGTACATACAGTATTTTCGAGTACTATTACATGTATTTCCATATTTCATGCAATAGTTCTTCTAAAACTGAAATTTCTGTCATTACGTTTGTCATTGTGATGCTCATTGTAATTGATGTTGATCCAGTGGTATGTGTTGGTGACTTCTCATCTGCAATCACAGAGCGATTCATCGTCTAATGATGATTTGATATTGGCTCTGAACTAGGGCTGTGCCGATAAACAATATCATATCAAATCACGATAACATATATGTCGATACCGATGATAAGCTCTAGGCATTTTTACTCTTTATGGATTAATATAAGAGCCAGTCACTCAGCAGATATATGCAACAACAGCCAATCAGCAAGCAGCTTTTAACATTCATGTCAAAGTCAATTTCCTATGGCACTCTGCAAAGCAAACTCAACACAAGAACACAAAAAATGCATTGAAAATTTGCACAAATTCAGTTATATGGAAGTCGTTTGGCTATTTGGAAGAACACACTCATAATGGAAGTGATGCGCATGTGGTACGACACGCTCGTTGTTTCCAGGCGCGTCCACATCGAGACAAAAACATCTCAACTTTTCAGAATGCCGCAAGTGCACTGTGGGTCATGTGACAAGAACCAACCAATCAATCCGCTTCATCCTTTTCCGCAACAACCATTTTAAATACATTTAGTCGAAGAGCCTTAGCAAGCGATTTTTAGTGCTAGAAATTAATTTAATCCTTTGCCTAAACTTCCGCGTCTTCATAGAGAGCGCAGGTCCTGAGCGTCTTGCGTTTTCCACGTGTTTTTAGGCATGACATGTGAACGGCCCCTTAAAGCCAGACACTGTAGTCTTCCTGACAAAAAAAAATATTTAAATGTTTGACAAACTGAGTGCAATTTCTAGTTGTATAGTTATGTTTACATGTTGCACATTTAGTCTACCTCTTTTTGGAAAATAAAAATCTGTATTTGTGTTACTTACAAATTATGTTTACAACAGTTTTATGTTTACATTTTGCACATTTACTCTCACTTACCATCTTTTGTCTCAGCATTTAGTTTTTAATTTATTTTAGTAAGTTATTTCATTTTTTTTAAGGCCAAATGTGTAATCTGTTTTTGCTAATAAACTATACTTTAAAATGTAATTACTGAACCCTCAAATTGTCGTGGCTTCAGTCATAGTTGGGATACTATGGCAGCATTAACAGTTTATGTATTGAAATATATATTGTTATCGATCAATATGGGAAAAAAATGATCAAGATTACATTTTTGTAACCCTACTCTGAACTGATACCTGAAGCTTTCAGTACTTTATGGTACTGAAGTTTTTGTTTGAGTTTTTGTGTTACAGTGCTAGACTAATGGCTGTTGTTGTATTTTCTGTTTGTCTGAACAGTGGCAGACGGAGAGCGATCAGGAAACGTTGTTTCTGCAGTTCTGGTTGCTGACGCTAGTAGAGCAGAAATTACTCTGCTGTTAGTTTATGGAAATGCGTTTCAGTCGCTCGGAGCCCCGAAATGATGCCGGGACTGTTTAATGTCGTTTTATGTGTGTTTTCCTCAGAAATGAAGCGTCTCTTGCAGCATGTCAGACGTGAGATCTCGGGCCTCTTTCTGTAATTACAGATGTAAAATCAGATTTGCGTGGAGCAGGAGGGCGAGAGATTAAGGGTGCACATTAAGAGCGATCAGTTAAACGACACAAGCGATGTGCAGTCGCTCGTGCTGATTGGATTAGAGCGGGTTTATGAGCAAATGTCTCTGGTGTAAATTACCAGCAGATGGCTGTGTTAAACATCTACACGAGGACGAGTTAAACCAGAATGTGCCTCTTAATGTAAATATTATAAATATAACCAGTGCTCAGCCATTTTTGGAGCTGAACACACAAACACACACACACACACACACACACACACACATATTTTAGTGTATTCGAATGGCTTATTTTGTCCTCATGGGTTGGGCGAGACTCCAGCACCAGTTCACAGAGATGCTAAAGTATGGAGGACATTTAGGACAGTAATACATCATGGAGATAATTACACACACTCACACTTGCTTTTTCTTGGACCATGACTGATAATATCCTCTCACCTGTTTGTGAAAGAGATGCAGTGATATTAATCAGTTTAGCATATTAATGAGTTAAGTTCACATGTTAAGCCCCTCCCCCAGGAAACAGGGGTCTTGATGTTTAAATGCCAGTCTCTAGATTTAGACGATTCTCCCCTGAAGAGTAGTACAGCTTTGACAGATGTTTTTTTTTCAGCTGTTTCTAGATTAGAGGTCGACCGATGTATCGGTTTTGCAAATTAATCAGCACCAATAGTTGATTGGCGAAACTATCGGTTATCGGCATAAATCCATGCCCATAGTTTTTCTGGGTTGCGTTCGTTATGTATGTATGATGAGAGCGACCTCTAGAGGCGGAAATCATTGACAACACCTGCTGTTTGTTTACACACCTGATACTGCACACCGAACGCAGCGGGACACTTCAGATGCAGATTTAAAACATCAACAACAAACTATAGTGCATGTTTTCATATCATTACATAGTACTTTGCTGACTAGATGCTGCTTTAGTAGAGAAAGCACAGCAGTGTGTCTGCTATCAAGGCTGAGAGGAAGAACATTAGCCGCACCTCAAGAGGTTAAAAGAATGTGAACAAAACAGTAAGTCCAACCCAAATGTTTATTGTCACAATTGTTACAATGTATTTGCATTAGTTTATATCCAGCTGATCACATTCATGCATTTGTTAGCCAGCAAGTTGCATATTTAAAGCTGTTGATGTGAGACAGCAAACTGTGTTCATTCAGCCGACAGAAATATTGCTGCATCACAGAGTTTTACATTAAATACATCATATCTTTCCCAAATCAATGTAAATGTACATGAAGACTTCACCATGGGCTGGAAGTTTTGTGCATTTTTAGCAAAACTTTTCTCTTTCTGTGTCTTTAATAAAGTCTGTATGTTTCCTGTAGAGAGCTATAATATAGGTTGCGCTTTCTCTTTCCGTTTGCTCTGTTGTTTTAAACACCGAACTTCAAACTCATCTGTGCCGCTTTTTGATCATTCCTGAAGTAAAATTATATCCGTTTGGTGATTTAAATAAACCGTTTTAGACCACCGTTTCAACTGAATGTGACGCGTCTGGTGTGTGCGATAACTGACACGAGATCTCCTGGACACGGAGCTGGCTTTTGCTTGGTTTGTGACTCAAATATTGTGTTATTTTGATTAGATATTCATCAAGTGTTCTAGAATAGAAGCAGCTAAACTGTGAGAGTATACATAGGTACCCATGTATAATATCCATACGATGTAATTTCAATACTATGGCTTTTGTGTAGACGTATAAAGACTGTTGATATGAAATGGTAACACTTCACAATAACAGTCCATTTGTAGCATTAACTAAGATTAATAAAAGCTGTAGAATGTAAGTATTGTTCCTTGTTAGTGTGTTAATTTCAGCATTTACTGGTATTTTTAAATATATAATTAAAATAATCCATTTATTCTTTTACAAAGTATGGTTTGGTCCCTTTTTTTAAATAGTAGACCTCTGTTTTAGTTTCCATTCAGTATCCATTTAAAAAAAAAAATCGGTCGATTAATCGGTATCGGCCGGTGTGGTCCAACCTAGCTATCGGTAGCAGTAAAATCCAATATCAGTCGACCTCTACTTTAGATCTTTAAATCATTATTACATTCACATTTATATAGCAGCTTTTATCTAAACACTTTAGAAATGAGGAACAATAGCATGAATGAAGCCACAGTACAGATACAGAATAAATGAGTGTATTCTGTATATATGAGTCTATAGGAGTGGCTACAGTGATGTAGGTGTTTTGGAGTTGTGTGTTTAGAGTGTTTTAAGGTATATTGAAGCTGTTTTTGGTAGATTTGAGAAAATTGTGTGTGTGTGTGTGTCAGGTGTTCATGTGAGTAGGTGTGTGTAATTGTGTGTGTTTTTGTGACAAATCAGGACACAAATTTGTATAATGACATGGGTAAGACATAGGTATTACAAGGAGAGGGTGACTTATGAGGACATTGCCCCATGTCCCCTCTTTTCAAAAGGCTACAGGATGAGGTTTTTTTTTTTTTTTTTGAGAAAGTGAAAATGTGCACAGTCTCCCGTGAGGGCTAGATTTAGGTGTAGGGTGAAGGACAATAGGAAATATGGTTTGTACAAGTATAAAAACAATAGAAGTCTATGAAAAGTCCTCATAATTCACAAAAACAAACCTGTGTGTGTGTGTGTGTGTGTGTCAGGTGATCAGGTGAGTGTGTCGTTGTCTCCTGACTCTGTGTTTGTGATGTTCTTTTCGCTGATCAGAGGATGTTTAGCAGACTCCTGCTGGCCGCTCCACCTCTCTGCTCTCTGCAGCAGGATGTAATATATCGCCTCCGTCAGAGAACAGATGTTGGGCTGGCTGGTGTTGTCTTTATCTGAACACACCTGACGAGCGCAGGGCTTCGTTAAGCAGCCTGACCGCAGCGGGAGACCTTATTTACCTCGCGCTTATCGATCCCAGCAGATTCAATCGGCCCTCGGCCTCCGTCTGGGTTTCTACTGCGGTCTTTATGTGCAGACACACACACACACACACACACACACACACACACACACACTCAGAGGATCTTCTTTATATTATCTGCAGCATCTGTGATTCTCACCATCTGTCTGAGAGCCTTCTGAAGATTCTCCTGGTAATAAACGACTGATTGCACTGCTTCACACATTCAGTGTTGGGGACTAAAGAACTACATGAACAGACACTAGCAGCAATGGACTGTGATTATATGGATACTTGTGAGTGTGTACTCATATAATATTTAAATATATATATATATATATATATATATATGTATATATATCACAAAACCAGTCTTAAGTCGCTGGGGTATATTTGTAGCAATAGGCAAAATACATTGTATGGGTTAAAATTACAGATTTTTTTCTTTTATACCAAAAATCATTAGGATATTAAGTAAAGGTCATGTTCCATTAAGATATTTTGTAAATTTCCTACCATAAATATATCAAAACTTAATTATTGATAAGTAATATGCATTGCTAACAACTTAATTTAAAGGTGATTTTTCTCAGTATTTTTATTTTTTTGCACCCTTAGATTCCAGATTTTCAAATGGTTGTATCTTGGACAAATATTGTCCTATCATAACAGACCATACATCAATTGAAAGCTTATTTATTCAACTTTCAGATGATGTATAAATCTCAATTTTCGAAAAATTGACACTTATGACTGGTTTTGTGGTCCAGGGTCACACATATACAACTTTTTTTCTTTTTTTTTGATCAGTAATATATATGTATACACACACACACACACACACACACACACACACACACACACATTGGGTTTCTATGTTTTATGGGTTTTATTTATCCATAGACATAGACATTGGGGCAGCCATGGCCTAATGGTTGGAGAGTCCCAGGTCCGGCAGAGATTGGTGGAGTGACCCTCGAGCAAGGCACCGAACCGCTCTCCAGGTGCCACAGCAATCGCAATATGGCTGATCACTGCATTTGGATGGGTTAAATGCAGAGCAACAAAAAACTATTATTTTTTTTCCTTTAAAAATAATAGTTTTTCTGTTCTCCAAACTGTATTTTCTATCCCCTAACCCTACACATAAAGCTACCCCTCACATAAAAATCTAGCATCAGCGTCAGTTCTGGCAGGTCACGTTAGTCAAGCTCACATCAGCTGACTCTTGGCTTCAGTATTATCACCAGCTCAATAGCGAATTTCCCACCTCCATCCCCAACAGCTCCTCTTGTCAGTAAGGATTCAGCCTTCTGATTTTCCTTGAATCAGACTAATTCTAAATGTACATTAAATGATTGATTCTGCAATACATTTGTTGTTCTGTTTTCCCTGTGGGATTATTGCTGCTCTTCCTGATGTTATTCATGCTCGGCTGCATGGACGCACAGAGACTTGCTGAATGCTAATTGTCAGCCATCTTTGATGATGGTGGTCCTGACAGACATACACATTTAGATTCTCAAAACACTTCATTCTGTCTTATTTAAAAGCTTGTTTCCTCATGGACGCCAAAATATATATTAAAAAAATGTCCGTGCAAGATCAGAATTTAGTGGTCGCTACACATTTGGTTCCTTAGGATGTAGGTCAAGAGTTTAGAATAATTCAGATTCAGATGTTGTAATGTTTTTGAAAGAAGTCTATTCTGCTTACGATGGCTGCATATATTTGATAAAACTGTATTTTTCTTTATGATTTTTAATTCTTAACTAATAATTGAAATGGATAGTTCACCCAGACATTTGCTGTTCATAGGTCATCCAAGATGTATGTGAGTCAAAAACGAAAAAGGGTTTAAGCATAAAGAAAGTTTTAATACTGCTTTAAATTGTTGTTGTTCAAAAAAATAAATAAATAAAAATAAAACAATTTTCTGTTTAATTTAATTGCATTTTTGTTGTTTTTCTGAGCAAAAAGATGATTTACCTAATTTACAGAAGACATCCACTAAAATGTAATTCAGTGTAACAATCTTGTCAGGCATATTTACAACAACAACAAAAACAAAACAATTTATGACATATTAAAAGATGACTTACTTTGACCCCAAATACTAATAAGTTGCAATTCTACATTTTTAAAATATGCCACTATCCTATGTTTTGCCCATTTGTCAAATAATTTTTACTCATTTAAAACACAATAAATCTGAATATGCTCCCTTATTCTTTTATATATTTTTATATGCACAAGTCAGAATAAGCATGCTGTTTAAATTTGTACATAAATGACAATGTGACATTATTTCAACTGCATTTTGACATTTTATTGTTTAAAAACGTATTTGAAACCTTAAAAGTAGACACTTTACTTACATTCAATGTGCTCTCTGGACATAAAATCACTTTTGTAAATTTCCTTTGATGTGGATATCTTTATGCCTTTGAACCAGGTGACTTTTTTTCTTCAATAAAGAACATTTTTAGCTGAAACTGGTCCTTCATGATTCATAAAATGCAAGTCAGTGGCTGCCTGTTTTTTTTTTTTTTAAGGCATATTGAGGAACACAAAATAAATGCCCATGGCTCCAGAGATACTGTATATTAATGTCTCATGAAGCCAAACGAATGTTCTGTGCAAGAAACTTTGCACTAACATTATTTACCACATTATTACCTGCAATCTGGTTGTGAAGGTCATCTGAGGGATCATTCAGGTGTATTTGATGAGCTGCTGCGAGGATGAGAGGAGCGAGTGATTGTGTGATGGAGGAGTGGAGACATGTTCCTTCAGTCGTTAAGTTGTTATTTGATCACAGACTGTCATCAACTCTTCATTTCTCTCTCCAGACTGATTCTCTGCAGTGATTCAGTTCATTCAGACAGTTTTCTTTCAGGAATAATTCATTGATTTATGTTTAGTAGATAAAGCTCCTGCACAACATTGTGCAATGATTTATTTCTAGCTAAAGAAAATAATTCATGAGTTTATATGTATAAGGGTTTAATGAGGTGTGTTTAGTGTGTAGTTTTGGAGATGACATTTGTTCAGATGAAATCAGTTCTGAGAACAAACTACAAACCCAGAACAAATACTAGTTTTCTGTCTTTCTGTGTGTGTGTGTGTGTGTGTGTGTGTGTGTGTCTGACGGGTGTTCCTGTGGCCGTCAGTCGTTCCTCATGATTATTCATGGAAATCTGCTGTGCTGCACTTCTTTACATGACACCAGATCAAACCACCAGCTCTCTCTCTCTCTCTCTCTCTCTCTCTCTGATGCAGTTGCTAAGTTTTAAAGTCGGTATGAAATGGAAAAAAAAATAACCTCATAGAAATGTTATTTATTATTATTATTTTAATGCATGTTATGAATCTTATTCCAGTTCATTCATGTATATGTTTCCTTTTTTAGAAATGTGCTTGACCCTCTAATGTTAACCAGCACATGATAACTGGATCTTCCAGTCTTTAGGTGCGTTCGATTTAACACAGCGCTGCTCGAACACATTCTTTTTTCTTTTTTTCTTTTTCTTTTTTTTTTGTAATATATTTATTTATTGTAAAACAAAGCCAGGATACCTGGCCCGCAGTAACTGTATACAAGCCAGGATTTGCCTTAAAGAAATAAATAAATAAATAAAAAAAACATAAATAAATACCAGATTTTAAAGATTACTTTCTTGGCTGCAGTTAGTGCGGTGTGAAATACTCTGAAACACGCTGATAAGTGTTCAAATTAAGATCAGAATCATCATACAGCAAACAAATATTGGGATGTTTAAGAATAGCTGTATCACATACTTCTGTAACAATTTGAAAAACCCTATCTCAAAATGTACTAATAAGTGGACATTCAAAGAACATGTGCATATACAGTTGACGTCAGAAGTTTACACGCACCTTTCAGAATCTGCAAAATGTTCATTCTTTTAGCAAAATAAGAGGGATCATGCAAAATGCATGCTATTTTTTTCACATATAGTCCACAAGAAAATATAATTATTATTTTAAAAATGACCCTGTTCAAAAGTTTACATCCCCTTGATTCTTAATACTGTGTTGTTCCTGAATAACCCACAGCTGTGTTTTTTGTTTAGTGATAGTTGTTCATGAGTCTCTTGTTTGTCCTGAACAGTTAAACTGTCTGCTGTTCTTCAGAAAAATCCTTCAGCTCACACAAATCCTTTGGTTTTCCAGCATTTTTGTGTATTTGAACCCTTTCCAACAATGACTGTATGATTTTGAGATCCATCTTTTCACACTGAGGACAACTGAGAGACTCATATGCAACTATTACAGAAGGTTCAAACACTCACTGATGCTCCAGAAGGAAAAAAAAAACATGCATTAAGAGCAGAAATTTGAAGATCATGGTAAATTTAACTAATTTTGTCTTCTTGGAAACATGCAAGCCTCTGAAGGGCAGTGCTAAATGAAAAACAAATATGATATTTAGGCAAAATAAGAAAAATAAGAAAAACTTCATTCTGTTCTCTTAATGCATGTTTTTTCCTTCTGGAGAATGATCTCTTTGACCGCCGTCTGTAGCTGTGGTTCAAGTCGAACACAGCTATTGAGTGATCTTAAACCCCGCCCCTAAACTCTGCTCCAATTCAGACCCATCTAAAAGCCACGCCCACATCTCAACGTCCAATCAACAGCCGCCTGCATTTATGATATGCATAATCTACATTTCTCTTGGTCACAGTACAGAAGAAAAGGTCTTCCACTTCATTATGAATTTAAGGTGATTTATTGGCATGACAAACTAATTTATATTCATATCGTCAGACCATTTGTATTGTTGCTGTGTGCAGTTGAAAAGATAACAGTATGAAACAACATAATGTTGAAAAGCGGTGTTATAGACACAGAACTGTAAAGTAGCTGGCAGTGAAGAAGGCATTGAATGAAGTAATTCATGTTAACCCCTTAACTGTCACCGTCCCGTATACGGGACGCCTGGCGCTCTTTTTTTCATTGTACTTTTTCTCTATCAAATTTTTTATTAATCATCATAAATTATATATCATTTGAAAGCTTAGAAGCCCAAGAATCATCCTATGAAAACTATTTTAAAATCGGACATTGCGTTACCATGGAAATGGCACTTTAAAATCTTTTGGCGGTCTCCTCCCCCTTAGCGGCGGTGTCAAATGTCATGCATTACGGTCTTTTATAATCAAAACTTTTAATAATCTTGACAAAAAACATATCATTGGAAAGGTCTGGGTCTCAGGATTTGACAGAGAAAATCAGAAATTTGTAACAGAAAAATGCATTAAAAAAATTATATTGAGTTTAAATGGCACCCGGTGGCGGTTTGTGGTATGACGCCCTAAATAAAGTTTCACAGAAACATACATTTTTTTCATACTTCATACTTTTCAACTTCAAATTTGGAACATAACTTATTTAGACATAGGGCTTCAATTTAATAGCAAACTTAGGGTAAAACCTGTTATTTAAAATATGTTTTTTATATCAAATATAATAAAAATTGTACAGTGCATTTTGTTTATGGTAAATTTAAACCCCTATAACGTCCCTCTATAACATTTTTTTGAAAAAATTCCACTTCTGCAATAATCTGCTGATTGTCTTTTTAAAAAAGAGACCAACCTTAGCTCTGTATTCCAAAGTGTTCATGAATTACAACAATTTTAGTTTGGATAGTGCACTTTCATGTCTATTTTAAAAAATGGGGGTGACAGTTAAAGGGTTAAAGTAAGTGACAGTAATTATAATAATGAAGTATGAAAGTGCATTAATCAGCTGCTGGAGACACAGACCGCAGTCGAATCGCTCGCTGTTTCTCATGTTGTGACACATGTGCGGCTTTCACTGTTAGACAGATGTAAAATGGTGAATCTTTTCTGCTAGTAGTGTGTCAGAAAGTGCAGCTCTGTCTGAGTTTGTTTTCTCTGCGTTTCCTCCTGTGTTTGATGTGTCTCTGTTCTGATAGACCGTGTTTTCTTAGGGTCAGATAGCACTGCGTGTGTACTGTGTTCAGAGAGTGATGTACCTGAGATGTGCAGTCCCTGGTTGGACTGGATTGGATTAGTCTGTCTGTCTCGTTGCAGCATTAGCGTGTTTAGCGTGTTTAGCGTGTACAGCGAGCGTAAGGGTCATGTGTTTAACTTCAGTCAGACTCTTGAGCGTTTAATCAGTGTGTATTCATTGAGCAGCGCGGCTGACTTTAAGCACATTTGACATTTCGTTCTTCTCCGGGGTTCAAATGGCCTGTTTTAGGTGCTTTGTACATATTTGCATTTGAAAGCAGCTGTGCAGCTCTGCCGCGTGTGACTGGAGAATAAAAGCGGGCCGGAGACTTTAATCGCTCCTTCAGCTCCTGATCGTTTCATTAAACCACTGTAATAACAGAATTTAAAACTCGTCTCGTCTCTTTTCTCCGTCTGTGTTTCGCTTTATTATTTGCTTTGTGTTTTATTCTGGGTTTAATACTGTCCTCCGGAGCGCAGCAGACACGCTACGATAGGAAAGTACATTTATTTTGCAAATTAAACGAGGAGGAACAGAAACACTATTACAGACAGAGACAGAGAGAGAGAGACTGTGTTTGCTGGCGATCAATCTGTGAGCCAAAGTGACTTCAGGTACAAGTGGTCTGTCACAACGCTAACCCATCTGTCCCATCTCTCTTCTCGTCCACTGTAACATGTGCTATCTGTGGTAATGTTAGATATAAGGATAAAACTATGCAGTGCTATTTTACATTGGATTTCAGTTTCTGTAGCGGATATCTAAGTGTTTGACTTTGTTTCCTTATTGGAATCAAATTGGGAATTGTTAAGAATTGAAAAGCAGAATGGGAAACTTCAAACTCTATTCTGATTAAGTGCAGACAAGCTGCAGTTTGAACAGATTTGATAATGCCAGTGTTAGCACTTTAACTGAAACCAAAGCAGAGAGCGAGCGAAGTGAGAATGTAGGTGAGAAAAGGAAAGCTAGAGGGAGCAGAGAGGAAGATGATGTGAAAACGTTATAAGGAACGGAAGAAGAAAAGCCGGATGAGCTGGAAATGGAATCAAAGTGAAGAGAGAAACAGCAGATGTAGAGCGAGTCATGCAGATCACAGCAGGATCATCTGCCCTCCAACCCTAAACACACACACACATCCAGATGAAGAGAGTTATATTAAAGAGAAATGTGTTGTTAGTCAAGACAAGTCAAGTCACCTTTAGTTATGTAGTGCTTTTTACAATACAGATTGTGTCAAAGCAGCTTTACAGTATCAAATAGGAAGGTAGTGTAGTAATAATGCAAAAGGAAACGGTTACCATTTTTCAGTTAAAGTGAGTTAATCATTGAATTCAGTGATGCTATCATCAGCTCAGTTCAGTTAGTATACAATATCACTGGAAATTAAGTGTCCCCAACTGAGCAAGCCAGAGGCGACAGCGGCAAGCAACCAAAACTCCATCGGGGACAGAAATGGAGAAAAAAAAAAAAAAACAGGAAAACCAGGCTCAGTCCTCCTCTGACCAACAATCAAACGAGCAATTTGTAACTGTAGAGGTCATCTATAGGTGCTGATCCACTTTCCGGATATGGACTGGATCAGGGAACTGCTGTGACCATCTGATCAGGATACAGACTGAATCTGACCTCAGAATAAGCAGGAGACAGACTAATATTAGCGTAGATGCCATTCTTCTTATGATGCAGCGAGTGCATCAGGTGTTATGGGAAGTGTTCCCGGTTCCGGTTGACCTAGTTAATGCAGCCTAACAATCCTTTAATGGATCTGAATTATAGAAATGTGTTCATGTGTTATGTGTAGGCCAGGTTAAAGAGATGGGTCTTTAGTCTAGATTTAAACTGACTGAGTGTCTGCCTCCTGAACAGAATTAGGTAGATTGTTCCAGAGTTTGGGCGCTAAATAAGAAAATGATCTGCCGCCTGCAGTTGATTTTGATATTCTGGGTATTATCAGATTGCCAGAGTTTTGAGAACGCAGCGGGCGTGAGGGACTATAATGTGATAAGAGCTCGCTCAAGTACTGAGGAGCTAAACCATTGAGGGCTTTATAAGTAATTAGCAGGATTTTAAAATCAATACGATGTTTAATAGGAAGCCAGTGCAGTGTTGACAGAAGCTAATATACTCATACTTTCTGGTTCTAGTAAGAACTCTAGCTGCTGCATTTTGGACCAGCTGGAGTTTGTTTGTTGGATGACAAGTAATTTCTTACTGCTAAATTCAGGTAAAAACAGAGGTGTTAATTATTGGGCCTAAAACCTCTGCAAGTAATAACTTAAAACACAGCATAATACTTGATGGCTGCTCTGTAAATTCATCATCATCAGTCAGGAACCTAGGTGTGTTATTTGATAGCAATCTTTCCTTCGAAAACCACATTTCTAGCATTTGCAAAACAGCATTTTTCCATCTTAAAAACATAGCGATATTACGACCTATGCTCTCAAAGTCAAATACAGAAGTGTTAATTCATGCCTTCATTCTCCAGGATAGATTATTGCAATGCTTTATTGGGTGGTTGTTTTGCACGCTTAATAAACAAACTCTAGTGTCTCCTCCTGCTCTCTGATAGACACTTCCAGCATGCTCCCAAAAACAATCTGCGTGTGTGTTCATCAGACAGACGGCTGAGCGATGTTGTCAGTCAGATCGGGTGATGGAGGGGGTGTGGCCTCCTCTAATACACGCCCACAGAAGCCTGGATTGGTTCTGCTGACAGAGTCTTACAGGCCATTATAAGCTGAGTACCAGAGCGACCCGTAAACCAGACCTTTGACTACAGCCATTCATCTCTTTCCTCTCAGAGCAAGTAAACTGGACTCTACTAGAGAGCTTGTGCGATCAATGTTAGATTCACACACCGTCACACTCACGTCTTCATTTTTCCAGTAACATTTTTCAGTAACGTCCAGCGAGCAGAAACTGCACAGAGATTTTCCCTCAGTGTGCTTTTTTTATGGGCCAGTGTGTTTTGTGAAAAGCTCAGATGAATTGCTTTGAAAGAAAGTGTTCTGAAGCTTTAGGACGAGGGATGGCGGTGTGTTTTATTGTGCCGGTGATTGCGGGTCTTTCTCAGGGAATGAATTCACCGGCGCCGCTGCGTTCCCAGCAATAGGAGCCATTTTTTGCGTCGTGACATTTGGTAATGAGCGTTTCACCCGAAGAGCCGAGCGCAGATGAACGGCGGCTTAGAAAACACTTCTGCATTCTGAGTGCTATTATTTTTTAAAAACAAAGTACAAACTTGTGTTAATGGAGGCGGTCGCAGACGGTTTGTGTTTTTTTTTTTAAACACTCAGGCACTGAGGTAAATCCACGAACGTCGCTGATCCACAAACGCGCTCCGGTCGTGAATCTCAGCGGTGTTTTTTTCAGTCTGACAAGTGTGTGAAAACGCTTTGTTTTGGTGTGAAGCTGCATTCACATTTATTCTTTTTATTAACATCTCACCATAATCACATTTACTGCAAACTGTGAAACAAGGTTGTTTACATGCAAAAGAAAACGAAACAATTTACAGCCTGTCATTAGTCCTTTCACGAGTCTCTCGCATGTTTACGGTGTTGCGGGATTGGTTTAATAATGAAGGCGTCTGCGATCTGAGAGCTTTATTACAAAACAGTAAAAGACGCTGTTTGAGGACGGATAGTCGTTTGGTCAGTTCAGTCGTGTGTGATGACAATGAAGACTTGCCTCGTCTCCCAGGTGTTTCTGTGGCATCAGTGCTTCTCAAACTCTTACATCAACAACCACCAAACACATTTTGCTAAGCATTTGAAATATTCTAATTTAAGTAGACTAGTATTCACTGAAATGTTTTTTTTATGTTGTCCAGTGTGTTTGCAGCGCTCGAGAATTAAAATGAAGGGCCAGAAATCAAACTATTTTGAAGTTTGTGTGCCAAAAATAAATTAAGCTGCATTATATCTAATTATAATATCTTAAAATGCATTAAATACTTTTAAAAATAAATAAATAAACAAACATTTCAAAAACATTTGTGTTATGGCACAGCAGGTCCTGGTTCGGCATCTTACACTCAAGCACAGCATATACTGCAGAAAGAGACGTTAGTGTTGTTCTGAACACAGCCTGTGATTGTCTGTGTGTTTACTCAGGTGTGTGTGTGTGTGTGTGTGTGTGTGTGTGTGTGTGTGTGGTTACAGTGGCAGGTTATTTCCACGTCTCATAATTGCAGTTGCTGCTGGGCTCGTGTTGGCCCACTGAAGTGTCTTATCTCGCCTCATTAGAGCAGATGATTCTAACCGGTGTTAAAAAATAACCCGTCACCACACACTAGGGATGGCTCAATGCCATTATTTTGGCTTCGGTATGATACCAGAACATAATACCTCAGTATCGTTAATAAATCGATACCATAGGCGACAAATAACCAGCCTCAAAAAATAAGTAAATTGAAAACAATTCATTAAGTAATGTTAACATACTAAACATGTATTAGTTCATTTATCATTTACAACTAATTACTGACCTAGATTCATAAGTACTGTAATACTGTCAGCTCACCTAAAGAATTTTGACAAAGGTTGCTTTACTGTAAAGTGTTTTTCAGTATTCAACCTCACGTTATTATTTCTCTTACTCTGATTGTTTTCAGATTTCAGACTTTTTCAGATAAAGAAAAAGCATTAATTATAAATCTCATATTAGCTTCATATTAGCGGTCGGCGGCACGGCAGAATTTTAGATATTTTTTTATTTATTTACTTTAAGTTTCATGTTGTATTTAGTTTTTGTTGTATGAATAAAAAAAAAAATAGATTAAATATGGTAAATAATTAAATTAATTATTAAAACTTAATAAATGTAACCGATGTTTTAAAATCTAATACAATGAAAATGTAACAAATAACTTTTTTGCTTTGTTTTTGTTTTGTTTTTTTTAGGACGAGGACTTTTATGATTTTTTTTTTTATTCTTTTTAATTTTGTCAGATAAGGTGCTGCACAACAGAACATGTATACTTTATAAAACAAAATGAAAAATGCCTTGTCTGATATTCCTAGTTATTTAAGTAATATTCGTAATGATTATTACGATAATAACTTTAAAAAGCATTATCTATTGTACAATAGTAACATAATCATATCATGATTTTTAAACAGGACTTTTAATTCTAAAGATGTGTGAGTTTGAGTGTGTTGATGGTGGTCTTTCTGCTGAAGCGAGTCTGAGAGCAGCTCTGGAGATGAGGTTCATGTGTTCACGTCTCATATATTGAGTTTTAGTTTGTGCAGTAGAGCAAACTGAGACACAGCAAGCATGTGTATTTACAGCACTCACACCTGATCATCTGATCACCTGCATGTTGGCTAAATATCAATAGCGTCAGTGAGTGTGTGTGTCAATGCTGTCAGCTTAGCTCATGTCTCATTCACCGGTGGCAAAACATTACAGTACAAAGCGCATAATGTTACAATAATAATGTCACCCATTCTGAAGACGTGTCATGTCTGTGTGGTCTGGATGCGCAGACGTAAGCAAATACACACGTTGACAGGCAGATAGGACAGACTATCATAGTCCTTTAATCGAGGAATATAATTGGACAAATTTGTATAATTTTATAAAAAGGTCTTCCACAGATGATATAAACACATATAAACACAGGTAGACCACTTAATTTAGTGACTGCTCTCAGGATGTGAAGGGACGTCCAATCAGCATAACAAAACATGTTTTTGAGCCAAATCGCCTAACCCTGCCTCTAAGCTCCACCAATCACTGTAACTCTGGTAAAGGTAATAGATATATGAAATGTGCATGCAAATGACCTGCATGTTACATGCAAATTAGAGCTGTCAATCATTGTGAAAGTGTCATTTAAAGAACACACTTTGCAATGAGAAATTATTAATAGAGTTTGTAATCAATTAAAGGAAAAGGTCACATTGTCATTATTATAGTTGTGTTAGTAGGAGGAGTTTGTGTGTGTGTGTGTGTGTGTGTGTTTGTTTATATCTAAAACGGTGTGTGTTCATGGACCATCAGACAGCTGGTTAAGTCCCGACCTGCAGAGGTGAGTGTATATTAGATATACAGTGGTAGATCTGTCCTGTGGAGAAGCAAACGTCTGAATACAACGTTAGGATGGAGCAGGTAATTGTTCTGCCTCGTTTACACCTGCTGTTATTAAGATCCGTTTCAGTGGATTTGATCACAAGGTAAATGGGATCAAAACCTTTGAGTTTGACTGTTTTTAGAGGTGATGCAAAACAAATGTGACCAGATTGCACTGGAACTGTGAAGATTCATGTGATCAAATGAGTCTGAAGAGAGAGACAGAGGTGATTCATCAGGTGCGAAAACACTAAAACAGCTGGCAGTTCTGCTCGAAATATAACGTTTGTGCTTTTGCTACAGAAAAGTTCTATATATAATACTTTTTAGTTTATTTTGTTTGTTTATTTTTGAATTGTTTACATTTTTTATTAAAATGAACTATTTAAAAAAGCTGTAACTGATTCAGTTCAGTGAAGGATATTCGGTGGATTCGGACTGAGAAATGATTGTGTAAAAACGTGAGTGAAATATGACTTGTTTTGCTGTGACACTGCTGGAAACAATAAATGATAACACTAGAGATTGTTGATATCAGAGATAGCGAAGATGGTGCGTGTGAGAGATGGATCTCTCTGGGAGATGTTTCTGATTCAGGACGTTCTTGTAGCCGCTGCATTATTGATGTTGTGAGTGATGATTGTCTGTGTTTTAATACCGTGTTCCAGTCATGTATAATTCACTGTGACTAGATTAAGGCTTGTAGATGAGATTTAAGAGCTGTGCTGAGTTCACCGCATCTGTCTGTCTTTCTGTGTTTCTCTCTCTCTCTCTCTCTCTCTCTCTCTCTCTCTCTCTCTCTCTCTCTCTCTCTGTGTCTGTATGTCTATCTTCAAGTTAGTTTCTGTTCAACTGCTGCAGTTTAGCTATCTTTCCACAGATCTGTTCAGCACTTGACAATGGTTGAGTTCACAGAAGACTGTTAAAAACACAAGAACCTGGATTAATGGATCAGCAGCAGAAGAGCATGAGATCACAGCCGATCTGTGGATGCAGTGAATCCAGTGTCAAGTGTTTGGCCTTGAGTTCTTATATATTACCCAAACACATTGTTCTGTTCCATCTGTAATCCGTAGGAAGCGTCTTCACCTCACGGCTGAGGATACCAAGCTGGACGAGTCCAATTAGCCATTTAGTGCAGAGAGAGGGATGACCGACAATTGCGCGCTCATCAGCACAATCACATATATGACTATACATCTAGACAAAGATAGATAATGTCAGTCTATAAAAAACATCTCAATAATCCACACCACTCCAGTCCATCAAAACAAATGCATCATTAAGATGTTTGTAAGTCCATAATCTATAATAAAAAGTGGTCTGGTCTGAATCAGGAGAGAAATCTGCACAGATCAAACTAATATGTGGCTGGAGTGTGATGTGAGAGACAACAGGAGATGGACTTTTTCACTGGAGGAAGAGTTATTATGGATTATGGAAAATATAGCATTAGTTCTGGCAGGTCGCGTTAGACAAGCTCACATCAGCGAGACTTTCAGCTGATCCACATCTACCTCAGACTATTTTCTGAAATACTGAACATTAATGATATCTGTAATACATTCATGCTGGTTTCCTTGTAGGATGCACAGCGAGTTCTTGCCCTAAACAGAAACATACAATCAAACCAAGCGATATGCTAATTGTCAGTCATGTTTATGTTAGTGGTCCTGATCAGGGCTGGACTGGGGTTAAAATTCAGCCCTGGACAAATCCAGCACATCCGGCCCACGAGTTTCCCCCGTGAATGTTTTGCTGGTTTTATGGCTTTCAATTGGAATAAATAAATAAACAATGATAGATATTACTGAATGCACAGCAGTTGCAAGCCTTTTTTTTTAATGCACTTGGCAGTAAAATATTGATTTTGAGCTGGAATGCAGGAAATTTATTGCTAATACATTCTGTCATCATTTCCTCGCCCTCGTGTCGCTCCAAACCTGTGTGACTTGCTTTCTTCTGTGGAACACCAAAAGATGTTTTGTAGAATGTTACCAAACCATTTTTTTACCTTTGAAAAGAAAAAATAATAATCATTTTCTTCTTTTATGTTCCACACAAAAAAAAATAAAAAAAAATAATTGGAATGACATGATGTTGAGTAAATGATGAGAGTTTTCATTTTTGGGTGAACTATCCCTTTAAGAACTTTAATATTTGTAAATAATAAACACCTAATTTAAGAAGTTATTGCTATAGAATTCAGAGTTTAAGTAGTCACAAGAAGTAAAACCACAGCTATATGGTTTTTGAAATAAGTACTAGTAAATAAACACACACATATATATATATATATATATATATATATATATATATATATATATCTTATATAAAATAAATTATTGCCCAATATAATATAATAAAAATATTTAATAATAAACAGAAAATGACAGAAATGACGCTACATTTCTCCAAATAATTCATTTGAATGATTGAAGCCTTTAGATCTTCAGCTCTTTAAGATGAAGTGTTTGAGGTGAAGGTGTTCGGCACTTTGAAGCCGTTTGACTGTGGCGTGTGTAATATTGGCCAGCGCAGACTCGTCTGAAACCAATAAAACATTAAACCGTGAGACGGCTTCAGCTCTCAATCCATATTCACTGGCCGGAGCGTGCGTATAATTCATGCGTCTTTCATCTGTGAGAAACAGACTGAATAATGAAAGTGTGCGTTTGTGTCGAGGCTTTTGTGCTCGCCGGCTCTTTGTCGCTCTGGTTCGATCCTAATGCAATCAAAGCTCTTCCACAACAGAGTGTAAATCGTCTCTGTCAGAGTCTCTGGCTCTCAATTCATTACCGCTGCGCAGGGGTTTATTTGTGTCTGTTTGAAGGGATTCTGAGCAGTGCTCAGACCAGGGCCAATATATCGACCTATATTTGCTGTTTTTAAAACTCCATGTTTAACATTATATGAAACAAGCGGGTCTTGACCGTCTTCAGCTGGAGGACACGAGTGACCTCAGGAGAACCGTCATCTCTGCCACTCCGGTTTGTAGTTTGCTGACCTTTTGACATTTCAGAGCACGACTGCCGTCAGACGGAGCGTCTCTCTAACGCCACGAGTCTAATTTCCACGAGTAAATGAGTCGATCGTGCGCTAGGGATGTGCGGTGTACCGGTGATGGAAAAATATTGGTATATATTATATTTCAAATGGTTCAATTTCATCATTTTGCCCAGTTCTGTATTACGCTGCTGTTCCGATGTTCACCTGTAGGCAGTGCTTCCCAAATTGCTGCAAAACCAGTAAATGTGACAAAAGAAAAACACGATGGATCATCAAACAGATGAAACTCCATCAACGCGCTCCAAACTAGTAAATAAAGACAGTAGAAGTGAAATATGGCATTATTTTGCAGCTGTATGCAAGCGTTGCTATAAATCACCAAGCATTTGTCATTTGCTCATCCTGATCTTTTCCACAAATTTAGAGATCAACAGGTGATTCATCATCAATCAAAAATTCAGATTTTAAGAACTTTTATTCACAAATGATAGTGGACAGTAGTGAAGTATTTTTACTTTACTCAAGTAAATTTAAGAAGTATCTGTAGTTTATCAGTGCTTTTCTTTGGAAATCTTTACTCCATTCCAAAGCATAATGTCATACTTTTTTTTCTAAACTACATTTCATAAACAAAAGTTGTTGTTTGTTTTACCTTTAATAATTAAGAATATTAACAATGTAGTATTTTCTTGTACTCAAGTAAATTTTAGAATTACTTTTACGTGAGTAAAACTAAGAAAGTACTATATTTCTAATTTAATAAAGCATTACATATTTAATCTGAAACAAAGTGCGGTAAAAAAAAAGTACAATATTCTGCTTTGGAATGCTGTGAAGCAAAGTTTTTTAAAGAAAACATTCTAATAAAGTACAGACAAAAAAAACAAAAAAAAAAAAACCTTGGGAGAAACCAGGTTCAGTCGTGGGCTCAGTTCTCCTCTGACCAACAAAAAACTATTTGTAACTGTAGAGGTCATCTATAGGTGCAGATCCAGCATCCGGATATGGACTGGATCAGGGGACTGCAGTGACCATCTGATCAGGATACAGACTGAATCTGGTGGCTGTGGTGATCTCGAAATGAGCAAGAGACAGACTGTACTTGAAAAGTACTATTAAAGTGGAGTAAAAAAATACTTTCTGAGTCTGAAATCTAAAAACAATCAGATAATAATGTGATTTTTAAAATTTTGACTGTATACTTTTACAGTAAAACAACCTTTGCTCAAATTCTGTATATAAGCTGAGCTAACAGTATCACAGCACTTATTAATCTAGCTCAGTAATTATTTATAAATGATAAACTAATACATGTTTAGTATGTTAACATTACTTACTACAGTAACGATTTAGTATCGTTACTGAGGGATTACACTCTGGTATCGTACCGAAGCCAAAATGATGCTATAGAGCCATCCCTATGGTGCGCTGATATCTGCATTAATGGATTGTCAGCCGCTGTGTTGCTCCTCACAGACGTTCAGACGGCGAGAACATCCTGCACACCTTTCCTGACAGTCAGATATTCTTCTGCGTGTTTACAGAGCTTCTATTTTGGTAACTCTGCTTGAATGACAACGTCGTCTTTGAGTGAGTCATATTCAAAAGTGAAATGTCCCATAATCCTCTCCGCCTCTATTTATACACTGGGCTCTGCAGCTAAACGGCGATGTAATCGTGCGGATGTTGGGCTCGCGTATCGCCGGCGTATCTTTAATTACGGCTTTGAGGCGGCGGTCAGGGGGTGCAGCGTCAGCGCCGTTAGCGTCGGTGCGGTTTGAAGACAGACAGACAGACGTGAGACGTGTTTGTGAGTAAACACATAATGACAGTGCGGTAAAGGTTACTGAGAAGAGGCGCTGCGTTCTTGTTTTTCTCTCTTCATTAGCGTTTCTCGCTGCGTCTCGATGAGTCTGTTTGCTGCTGGCGATGTGAAGCGCTCAGGAGGAGAGGCCGGCTGCATTTGGCAGCGTGATTAACCGAGAAACGCAGCTGCGCTGGCAAGAATTTAATAAGGGTTAGAACGAGGCCCGTTAGCGAACGGACGCTTTAGCAAAACGTGTAGGAGATAGAGAGTCAGAATCACTGTGTTCATTTGTATTGGCCGTGAGCTCAGAAAAAGCACAATCGCTGCAAACAACGAGAATCCGTTGAACAGCACAGCAGATGATGCACAGTGCACATTCACTCAGCACCAGGCAAAATGTTTTATTTGCACTTTTTACTAGCTTAGTACAATTTTATAGTAGGCCCATCACAATTATTGATTAGTCATCTGATCATGGGTATTTCATCTCATCACAGTTATTTGAAATCAAATTTCACCATGCAAATAGAGATGAAATAAGCAGAAATGTAAGTGTTCAAAGAAATGCCATCATTTGCATGATTGTGTCTCTTTTTCTAGTGTGGTAGAGAAAAGCAGAGGAGTGAACAATAAAAAATATAAAAAACACTGTTGTCAAGCACTCAAAGATGGTCTTTTTTCATAGAAAGTAACGGCTTGTGTGTTCAGACTGAATTATATTACATTATATTTAGTGGTGTCAATCAATTAAACACATAACTAATTAATCGTGGAAACGGTACCGGTGACAAGGAGCTTCAGAAGAAATGTTTTATATTTTTTATTGTTCACTTCTCTGCTTCTTCCTACCACACTAGAAAAAGAGACACAATATCATGCAAATGATGACATTTCTTTAAACACTTTTGCTTATTGCATCTCTATTTGCATGCTGAAATTTGATTTCAAATAACTGTGATGAGATTAAATACCCATGATCAGATGACTAATGACTAAATGTAAATCACACATTTTTTTTTTCTGAAATTAATCGTGATTAATTGATTAATTATACTTTTATAATGCAATCATTTCACATTTATGATTCAAATTAATGTAGATACATAAAACATAAAACATGTATATATTTATAATATTTGTTTAATGCCATCTTATTTTATGACTGAGGGCAACTATCACTGATTCCAACTGATGTCTCTATTTCCCCCCCTAATATTTAAACATTGAATATAACCATTCAACATTACAGGATAATTGAGAGCTATCACTTTAATATTTATTAGACCCTGGATGACAAAACCAGCCTTAAGTCGCTGGGGTATATTTGTAGCAATAGTCAAACATGCATTGCATGGGTCAAAATTATAGATTTTACTTTTATGCCAAAAATCATTAGGATATTAAGTAAAGATCATGTTCCTTGAAGATATTTTGTACATTTCATTCTGTAGATATATCAAAACTTAATTTTTGATTAGTAATATGAATAGCTAAGAAGATTTTTTTGCACGAATTTTTTTGCTTCGAAAAAATTGACACTTAAGACTTATGGTTTTGTCTCATATAGCCTAAAGTTGTCAAACACTAAATTACATAAAATATTAAATTATAAAGATAAAGCTTAAAACTACAGAAGTTATTAATTGCCTCTTTTTAATGTTGTTGTTTGATTAACAGACATCACAGCACGTGGTTATTAGGATATTTTGGCTGCTGTTACTTTTGCACTGCTGACACTGCTTTAAATGTGACCTATAACTAATAAATACTTACATGCACAGTTTTAAGGCAGCTTTAATCACCTTTTTTGTAACTTCATGTCTAAACACACAACACAACATAACTACGCAGTTTAATTTGGGTTTGAATATGATACAGCGCTTTAATATAGGCCTAATACAGTGAGTGCCAGTGAGTGTGCTACGATCACAGTATAACGGCTGACATGACGGGTAAATTAGTTTTTATCGACATATGGCCTGACAACATCTCATCTGACCGCAGTTCACTGATGTTCTACTGAAGCTCCTCGTCACCGCTACCGTTTCTGCACTCGTTTGACTCGCGTCTGAAGTGCTGAAGTAAAGTTGGAGCACACGTCTGAAAAGTCTCCCATTTGATGTGCTCTGCCCATCTATATAAACACAATTCTTTAGAAGTTGTGAGTGTCTAGCCTTGCCCATGCATTGATTGCGTTGAAAAAAAAATAAATAAATAAATAATCGCCTGTGTTAACGCACTAATATTGACACCACTAACTATATTATATTGTATGACAGGCATATTTTCTTTCTTTTTTTTTTTTTTCATGACACATTATACTGAACATTGAACTAGAGCATAAAGATAAATGTGGGTCTGGTGTTTTTGTGTCTCTGCATGAACTCCAGCAGCATCTGAGATGATCTGAGCATCTTGAGCTTCAGTGCAAAAACAGTCACTTGATCAATAGCACTCGTTTACTTACGTTTGGTCTAGAGTGATCTAGAAAAAGAGCATGATCTAAACAATCTCTTCATTTTATGACATCATTTTTCTGATTTTTCAAACCCTGGAACTTCATTTCCAGGTTTAATTGAGGTTTTCACTGTGGGAGTTTGGACACAGTATCTACAGTGCATCTGTTCATCAAGCAGATGCTGTTTAAAATAAATGTAGAGTTTAATTAACTCTAGTGAGGAACAGTGAAGGTTTGGGAAGGTGTTGTTTTTGTTTTCTGTGGCATGTGCAGTGTGTCTCATGATTGCAGAAATGCAGAATAGATTTGATTTGATTTAATATAGGAATATTCCAGTTTTTAATGTAGTTGATTTGTGTAGTTGTCCTTAAAGATGAAATGCAGTCATGTCTAGTGCTGAAGATCTATTATCAGTTCTTTATCTCAGTTGTGTCCGTCCCTCTGATGGAGATAAAGCTCTGCCCAGCTCTGATTGGTCTGTGGAGTTAAGCTCCGCCCCTCCCGCACCGTCTGCTGCTGCTGCTGTCGATACTAATATACGCGTGGCATTGATGAACTGTCAGCTGCTCCTCACCGCGTCTCATCTTTCAGGGTTTCTGTGTTCTTGTGAGGACCAAAGTCACGACTCACCCTTGAAGATTCTGCCAGTCGAGGCCAGCAGATAAAGACGTGTTTATGTATATTGATCGGACTGTGAAATCAGCTCTGGTGCAGATGCTGAAAGTTGCTTCCGTCAATGAGAGACGTGAACAGAACAACATCTGCCCGACTCGCTGACCTTGCTGCGTCTGCATTGTTTTCATATCCATACTCGTGATGCTCAGAGTCACTGTAAGAATGAAACACTAGACAATCACGTGAAGATGAGGGTTTCACAGTTATTATTATTCAGATTTACATGATCCTTCCTACTGAACTGCTGCACGATTGGCTCTTGTTTATCAGTCAGTGACTGAGAAACGTTCACTTTCAGATCAGCTTTTAGTCCAAAACTCACAACTGAACTGCAAAGCTTTTTCAGCCATTCAGCATTAAATGTTGTATCAACATTATTTCAATGCTGAAACAAGAACTGACATTATTTCAACCATATTTCAACTTTGAAGGTAGTTCATATGCCTTCTGGGATGTTATGTCTTATTCATTTATGGTTTACCCAATAAACTGAATTTATATGCTAGGATACTAATCTAATTAAATTGTATTTCTGAAAAGAGAGCGCTATTTTATTATAATCAGTATTTTAACATTTCAATCATGACTTTTGCCATAAATAGGGGAGACCGGAAGACATTGTTACACAGTTTGTATCACATCATTTCACTTCAGCAGAAGTTCTTAACAAAATACTGATTTTGAGGTATGACAGTTATTTTTGGATGTACAGTATTTTTCTTCTGCAGTCTAAAGTTCAGATGACTGCAAATTTAAACTTTCATGCATTTCATCTCCAGGTTATTGACAAAAACTTAACATGAACAGCCTTTTCTAATATAGGCATGGCTAGCATATGAGATATTATCTTGGCTGCAGCATCCACATGGCTCAGTGCCTTGTTAGTCTGTGTTGACATAGTATTCTGTTTCAAAAACATATTTAAATGTAAAACTATGTTTTAAAAATTAGCTGCCTGGGGTCGGCAAAGACGCCAGCGGGAGCAGTTGCATATTTTCCAGATAACAGCAAAAATAACTCTGTCATTTTTGATTGGACACATACAAGTAATACACCATTTGAACCTGTAAAGGGTCTACTTTTATTTGTGTACGCTCACCATATCAGCAAAACATTATGATTTTGTGAAATAAAGAAAATATACAGGGTTTTCAGTCTCTGCGAATATCCATCTCAAATGTGAACTGAGTTGCTTTTAAATCTTTTAAAAAATATATACTATTGCCACATGATTTCATTGAGATATTATGTCCATCTATTATGTACCATTTCATGAAAGTTTGATTAAAGACTTAAAAGACTTTTGCTTTTTAAATTCATATGATGCCTGACATCTAACCATGTACAAAAAAGGCCCATTATTGGATATTACAGCAGTAAATTATTTTTTAGCAGTATTACAGATTAATTTGATGTAGGCTTTTGTTTTAGATACAGTGGGTTAATATGATGTGTTATAGTTGCCCTCCTGGTGTTTATCTGAATTCTTGCTTTTAATTTAATATTATAGTCTTGTCCTTATTAGTGGAAATCTATCAATTGTATTATTAATTAGTACACCTGCATTGGTTTCTTGTATCAGTATATGGCTAGTGTATGCCAAGTGGTCTGTGAGTTATGAAGGAAAATGTAAAAAAAAAAAGTTACAATTGCCCCCAGTGTCCCTTTCACTACCGGTCAAAATAAATAAATAAAATAAATATGATTTATGTGAATATCTGTTAAACTTAGAGCTGTCAAACAAAATATAAATAAAAGTTTGTTTACATACTATATGTCTGTTTACTCTGTATATTTATTATGCACATATAAATACGCACACATACATGTATATATATAAAAAAAAAAATATATATATATATATATATATATATATATACAATTTAGATTATAAATAAATATAAATATTTTAGATCTTTTAGATTTTAGATTTAAATCTAAAATATCTTTCCTTAATATATACATGCGTGTGTGTGTGTATTTATATACACATAATAAATATACACAGTACACAAATATATAGTATGTAACATAAACCTTTATTTTGGATGTGATTAATCGCGATTAATCGCTTAACAGCATTAATTAAACTGTAATTGATTGCTGTGATGCGCAGCTGATTTTTCAGCATCATTTCTCCCATCTTCAGAGTCACACTGAGATCTTTTAGAAATCATTCTGATATATTTCTGATTATAAGCAATGTTGAAAACAGTTGTGCGGCCCGATACATTTATGGTGTTGCAAAATATTTCTATGTCAAATAAATGCTGCTTTCTATCCATCTGTAAGTCCTGAAAAATAAAATGTATCACATTTCCTGGTGAAGCAGCACAACTGTGTTCAGCATTGATGAATTCGATTAGATTTGCTCTGTGCTGAGTTAAGATCTGTAAAAATGTTTTCTGGGATGGGATGAGAGTGATATGTGGTTTGTATTATTTACGGCCGAGAGAAACGGCGATCTCAAGCTTTCCAAACAAACGCAGGCAGGCAGATTGTTGTGTGGGTCAGGAGCTGAGAGGCTGCCAAAGGCGTTTGTCACTGTTGGTGGAGACGCCTGTCAATCACAGCAGGAGGCGGGGTTACGGAGGGGACATGCGGGCGGCTGATGCGGCGTGACGTGTTTTGACTCAGAGACGCTGCAGACGAGAGGCGAGCGGACGTTGATTGATAGAAAAGGAGCGCGGTGACGCGGCGTCACACAAACGTACAGACTCACTTGAACGAAACGTTGTCCATTTCCAAACGCAGATTTCCAGCTCTGTTCCTGCAGACGGCCAGCGGCCACAAACATCAGCTTATGAGAGAGCAGTAATTAGTCCATTATTCACAGCTAATAATGTCCTAGGACCGCTGAAATAGTTTCATAAGCGCCACGTGAGCGTCGGTCGGAGGCTTTTAGCCGTGTTTCCATGGTAACGCTCCAGCATCACGCCAGCGTTCGGTCGTTGTGAGGACTCGCTTTCTTCGAAAAGCCTCCGCAATTATGTCTGCGCTCTATAATTACCTCACAGATGTTCAGACACGGACTACAGGACACACAAACCCACATCTGTCTGAAAAGAGTCCATATATATTGGATATATCAGAACGAGCGTCTTTCCCTCCGCTGTGTGTTTGTGCGTTGCGTAAGGGCTGCTATTAGACATTAGAAATACACCAGTGTCCTGTTTCATAAGGATATTAGTGCATCAGACTCCTACAGAGCAGACGCCGAATTCTCCGTCTCTGGGGAAAAGCTGATTGGATTTCAGAGTTACATAAAAATCAATCTCTTCATGATTGCATAAATTCATTTTTCATTTGAGCTAAAATAGCTAGATGAGAGGAAATCGAATCATCCGTTCGAACTGAGGAGCAGGATAACACACAGTCACCTGGACCACAGGGCTTTCCATATGAAGCGTCCTGTGGATGTTTAGTTTCCTGATGTTCTCTGGTCAGGCGCCCAGGTGAGATCGTCCCATAAAAGCCTTTTAACGCTGTAACTAAATCAGCATACCATCATCTCAAAAACATTGCGAGAATTAGATGTTTTGTTTCCAGTCAAGACTTAGAGAAACTTGTTCATGCCTTTATCAGCAGCAGGGTGGACTATTGTAATGGTCTCCTCACCGGCCTTCCCAAGAAGACCATTAGACAGCTGCAGCTCATCCAGAATGATTCTGACTAGAACCAGAAAATCAGAGCATATCACAGCAGTCCTCAGCTCCTTACACTGGCTTCCAGTTACATTCAGGATTGATTTTTAGTTATTTATAAATTACTCCATGGCCTAGGACCTAAACACATTGCAGATATGCTCACTGAATACAAACCTAACAGACCACTCAGATCACTAGGATCAGGTCAGTTAGAAATAGGGTTCACACAAAACAAGGGAATCTGCCTTTAGCTTTTATGCTGCCCACGGCTGGAATCGGCTTCCAGAAGAGATCAGATGTGCTAAAAACTCAAAACTCATCTGTTCAGTTGTGCATTTATTGAATGAGCACTGTGCTACATCCAATTGCACTGTATTTTATGCAAAATATTTTTTTTAAATTCATTTTAAATCATTTTTTAATTTTTTGTTTCATTTATTGTTGTGATTATTACTTTTTTATGATTATTTTAACTCATCTTATTTCCTTTTATGTAAAGCACTTTAAATTACCATTGTGTATGAAATGTGCTATATCAATAAACTTACCTTGCTGCAAATGAACAGTTCATCCACAAAACGAACATCACGTCATTATTTACTCACCCTGCATACATGCACTGCAAAAAATGCGTTTCTTTCTTAGATTTTTTTGTCTTGTTTTCAGCCAAAATATCTAAAAATTCTTAAATCAAGAAGGATTTTCTAGACAAGTAAAAATAATTGTCTTGTTTTCAGAAAAAAGTTGTCACAATTAAGTGAGTTTTTGCTTAAAACAAGAAAAATAATCTGCCAATGGGGTGAGCAAAATAATCTTATTTCAAGCAGAAGACTAGATTATTTTGCTTACCCCATTGGCAGATTATTTAGCTTGTTTCAAGCAAAAACTCACTTAATTTTAACTTATTTTTTCTAAAAACAAGACAATTATTTTTACTTGTCTAGAAAATCCTTCTTGATTTAAGAGTTTTTGGATATTTTGGCTGGAAACAAGACAAAAAATCAAAGCAAGAAAAGCATTTTTTGCAGTGTGCTGCTGTTGTTTTCTTCTGTTCAATGCAACAAACCTTCAACAATAATACTGTTTGTCCAAAACGCTGCTCTGAAGAGGCCGTACTGTATGAGCATGACCTCCAGAGGCGCGTGCGGCGGTCGTGAGCGGCAGACTGTGTTTTGATGAGCGGATCGTGTCAGGACCTTTCTTTGGAAGCGTGTGCAGAGGTCATCATCCTCTGGCCTGTCAGACTGTCACCTCAGTGGCTTTGACACGACCGTCTCAGAGCGTTTGACGTGCTTATCCTGACACGAACAGCAGCGTGAAAAAAGGACGGATCCACGCTGGATGACCTGTGCTGAACATGAGGACGGCTTTATTACATTTTAGCAGCGACAAACTAAATGAAACACTTCAGAATTAAAATATAAACCTACAAAAACATGGTCTTAATGTGTGTCTTTGTCTTGACTTCTATTAAAATCACCTAGACATCCCTAAAACACGATGCATTTACTTTGGAGCAAGACTGTGTGTGTGTTTGCATTATGGTAATGAGATAAAACAGAAGTAGTATGCGATCAAGTCTAATCTATGTATCTATTGAGGATGTTTAGATGCTTTTCTGTCAAACAGACCAGAGCTCTTAATTAAGAACGTGAATGGTGTCAGTTTGCTGCCCCTAAATGAATTGATATTGTGCTCCTGATGTGCAGGAAGAGCACTGATGTTCTCTGTGGATCCTCTCGTGCTCGTTCTGTAATCGACCGACGGCTCTCGCGGTTTGACGAGTCCAGTGGAGTCGTGACACAAACGTCTAGACTTCTGTTCCATTATTTTGTCAGGTTGAGTTGAATTCATATGAAGCTTGACTGTAAATTTGCACAAATGTAGTACGCAGAGCTCTGACTCATATTCTCTGTGTTAAAATAGTCATGAATATCGTTCAATCTTTATATGTATATATTATACACTGCCACAGGTCTCTTCTGCTAACCAAGGCAGCATTTATGTGATCAAAAATACAGCAAAAACAGTAAGATATTAGTACAATGGAAAATAGCTGTTTTTTATTGTAGTATGTAGTAAAATGTAATTTATTTCTGTAATGCAAGGCTGAATTTTCTTACCCCAAAGTTTTGAAGTTTATCACAGTTTCCACAGAAATGTATGTGTAGCACATTTTTTTTTACATTGATAATAATCAGAAATGTTTGTTGAGCAGCAGATCAGTGTATTAGAATGATTTCTGAAAGGATCATGTGACACTGAAGACTGGAGCAATGATGCTGAAAATTCAGCTGCGCATCACAGCAATCAATTACATTTTAACATTTATTCACATTGAAATGTAATTTCAAGCAAACGTGTTCTGCTGTGAGCAGTGTTGGGGAAAGTTACTTTTAAAAGTAATTTGCTTTACTCCCTAAAAAAGTAGCTAATTACGTTACTTAGTGACTTTTTATAGTAAGTAGTGTGTTGCATTACTTTTGCGTTACTTTTTAAATCTGGGCAGGACTTGCTGGTTTGTTTTTAATATAAAAATGTTAGATTCTTAGCAAATGTAAAAGCCCTTTCACACCAAAATGAAATGAAGTGAATAAGGCTAAGGCTGAAGGAAAATTAAATTGACGTCTGTACAGTAGAACTGTAGGAAAAGAAAGTTCATCACTCTTCAGCAATGAGGAAAAAAACACAAATGTTAGTTAATCTAAAGTAAGTTTTGCTTATTAGTACACTGCACACAATGCTTTTCTTTTTTTTTGCCTTGTTTCCAGTCATATCTAAAAAAAAATCGTAAATCAAGAAGGATTTTCTGGACAAGTAAAAAATGTCTTGTTTTTTTCTGAAAACAAGTCAAAATTAAGAGTGTTTTTGCTTGAAACAAGCAGAATAATCTCCCAAAGGGGTAAGCTAAATCATCTTGTTTTCTGTTTGAAATAAGATTTTTTTTCTTACCCAATTAACAGATTATTTTGCTAGTTCTTAGCAAAAACTCACTTAATTTTGACTTTTTTTTTTTTTTTTTCTGAAAATGAGAAAATAATAATTGACTTTACTAGAAAATCCTTCTTGATTTTAGATTTTTTTTTATATATTTTGGCTGGAAACAAGACAAACAAAATTAAGTAAGAAAAGTATTTTGGAAAGGCAACAGTTGAATTGGATCAACAAAGGTCAGCAGCAAAGTCATTGGTTAATAAAATGGGATTAAATATTTAAAGGAAACAAAAAGTAAAAAATATTTTCTTGGAAATGAAAAAAGTAATATTATGATGTAACTTGTGTTACTTGTAATGCGTTACCCCCAACACTGGCAGTGATTGGTGCACTTCGTGTCTGACGATGTCCAGCGCTGTAATGGAGTCGTATGAGTTTGAGTGCTATTAAAATGAACCCGTGCAGATCGCCTCTTATTGAAGAGTAACGTCTGATGTGTGTAAATATCAAGGATGTTTTGATTTTCTATTTCATGACCCCTGTGCAGTGTTTGAGCAGAGATGGCCGACAGGTGAATGAGATCCGTGTGTGAAGCCTGCAGATGATGGAGTGATGCGGGTCAGTGAGATGCAGCTCGGGTCAGTCCTTCACTGCTAACAAAACCTGGAGCCCTGAGTGAGACTGAACCCAAACACACACACTATTGCAGCTTTAGTGTGTGTGTGTGCGGGTGTGTTCATTTATCAGCAGTCTCACCTTTACTGTAGAGGTTTTCTGGCCATCAGCAGGTCATGAAGGCTCTGCGCCCTCATTATATCTGGGCTTTGTGTATATTTTAAGATGTGCCCTAATATCACAGCAGCACACAACCTTCTGATGACCCAGAAACTGCAGAGAGCCACTGATGGCGGTCATTCTGAGGTCAGTGATCTGAGGATCGCGAATGCTGATGGACAGACGCTTTAATATTTTTGGGTGGACCGTCCTTTGAGTTTGGTTGGAGGCTCAGACCCTGTCTCTAATCGTAGTAAACTGCCAACTGCCATTAAGCCATCCTTGACTTTATGACTTTATGTCGTTGTACACGAGAAGGTAATCCCAGAATGCACCCCTTAGTTTGTGGCAATGTGAAGTCGAAGCGCTCGCACGGGTTTCGTCAGAATCAGCCTCTCGTCTGTGAATATTCCCGCTCTGGTGCGAGGCCTGATCTTCCCTGATGTGCTGTTGAATGTTTTCCAGCGGAGGAAAGCTCTGGAGAGGCGTCGAGTGTGATTTACACGTTCAGATCACGCTCGTGATCGCTGCCGTTAATTGCCTGCGGTGATGAGGCTCTCTGAAGACGCACGTTTAAGTTCCTCTGGAGATGCCGCTGATCTCTGGAGTGTCCGATTGTCCCCGACTGAATTCACCGGGAGAATATTAATGAGATAACGCTCATATATAACATATTCATGTGATACTAGATGTTTCCCGAGGCAGATGTGAGCGCTGTTTGCTGCTACACTGCTTTCAGTGTTGTTTCCAGTGTTTCTGACAATCACTGGCCTAAGGCTTGCTCAGTTGGGGACAATTAAATTTGATATTAATTTATAATTATTGATTAATTTCCTTCAACTAAAATTATTTACGGTTTCTTTGTACATTAATAATATATTACCTTCCTATTTGATAATGTAAAGTTGCTTTGACACAATCTGTATTGTAAACAGCACTATATAAATAAAGGTGACTTGACTGGCCTGAAGAGCTCAGATGAATACTATTCTAGTCTTTCCACTTCAAAATGTCATGTTTAATACAATGTTATTACCATTTCTTTGTTATTATTTATTTGCAAATTCTGAGTAAATCCTACGCTTTTTTTCTCTATATGATTGCAGCTGAAGTTTAATGCTTGGTGTTGAGAACTCAGCTGTGAGTACTAGTACTAGTTATGATTGACTTAGTAAACAGCAGTCGTAATGGTGAATAAGCAGAGAGGATGGATCGTGGCGTGGGTCCACTGGGTTTGTGTTTGTTTCCTTTCATCTTAAAAGAGCATTTGTGGAGAGAGAAACATCAGCTTGTCTTTCATTGTTCTTCCAGGATGGATCCCTCTGGTTTTGAACATCCGTTCATGAGACTGCTGATCATATATGAGAAATCATCTGTGCAAATCACACCGGACTGAGATGAAACTAACATTTCACACGTTTTTCAGTTTATGTTCAGTCAGGCGCAAGTCTGTACTGATTGTTATTATTCAGATGATAATCGGTCCTCTGTGTGAGTGTTCAGCGTATTATTGATGGGATGTTTGAAAAGCGATGTAATGAGCGTCAAGTCAAGAGGACGAACTGTTGTTGTGAAATGGGTTCAGATGTGGACACAGGTGCCAAACCATAAGCTGTTGTAGACAAACATCTTTCATCTGTTTCCCGTTTGAGAGGAATCCAGTGAAGAGAAAGAATCGCATTACCGCTGAAGACGTGAGACAGAAGATTGTGTAACTCCTAAATAAAGTGTGTTGCAGTAATCAAGACTTGATGAAATAAAAGCATGCGTTCCAGCCTCCAAATCATTGAAAGTAAAAAAAAAGAAAAAAAAAAATGGTTTTAATTTAGCAGTAGTTGTGAGGTAATAAAAAAACAGCCTTTTACCACAGAATTAATTTGTCTGTCTAATATAGGGCTGAATTAAAAATGACAGTTTTTCTAGCTCCTGAATGCAAATGTAAGACAGAGCTGTTTGCTGTAGTAATGGATGGGAGCCAAAACTAGGACTAAGAATTATTGAAGCGCAGAACATTTGCTGCCATCCAACTTTTAATATCCTCAGAACAATCAAGAAGTGATTTTAGAGCAGAGACCTGCTTGGGATTCATCCGAAGATCAGTCCTGGAGCTTCTCTAACTCTGGGATGTGAGGTTTGTAAACTCTGGGATGTTGAAGTGAGTTTGGTCCTGTGTGATGTGAGGTTTATCCGGGTTCTTGTCGTGTTTCCACACTGAGCTGTAAACGCTCACACGGCCGCCATCATGAAATCTTAATAGCGGGAGGGAGACAATGCCTCGCCTCAGGAGACAGCCAGATTTATGAAAATGAATAATTCACCAGTGTTTTTTCTTCTTCCTGCGAATGCTCTGAGGACTGAATATTTAGAGATTTTCAGCTTATTTACTCTCGCATGCATTTCAAATGTGCTGCTCTGCGTTCAGCAGCTACTGTATGTGCAGTCAGTGCTCATGCTAAACCAAGGATCTCATTAAGTGCTCGTTATGATTTGAAATCTCAAAGCTTTATTGGAAGCATGTGACTATTAGATGAACGATTCATCTGTGGCGTTATTCCGCACGTCTTTAGTCGTGCTGTAATCCCTCGTGTCAGGCATCAGTCATTGTTTTCCTTTCATTGAACATCCTGGTTCAGATAATGAAAGTTCAGTTAGTTTACTAATGTTAAAGGGTACATAACATACACAGTTTCACCTAATCCCATGCTTTCTTGAGTACCTATAGAGTAAAAAATCATTAATATCTCCAAAAAGTCTTTAGTTTTATCATATTTATAAAAGAAAAATACAGCAAAAAGCCGAGCTTCTGGAGACGCTGGGATTGCCAATAAAACAGACATTTGATGCCGTTTCAATTACCATCTGCAGTTCTAAGTGGGATCTTTTATAGCTGGGAGCGCTCCATCTTTCAGTATCAAACAATGTGCAAATCCAGCGTCCCTCATATATGAAACGTTCATCAACAAACACACTTGCAAAACTCCATTGCTGCCCCGGAAAAACAAACTGCATCCACTGTTCACTAACGCTGGGTTCTTCAGGAAGCTGAGCAAAGTTATCTTTGCCTTACAACCAAAAACACACTTCATTAGAGACATTCTTCCCGAGTGAATCCCTTGCAGCAGTGCAGCCCAATGAAGCGCGTTAGTGGGCGCTCTTTCTCTTGCGCTAGCCTGTGTGCGCGGGTGCGCTTTTTCGGGAGAAAGGCTCATATAAGGAGTTCCACCACCGATTTCGTCATTAAAGCCATGAAAAGAAATTAATAAAGCCACAGGGAAAAAAAATAAATAAATAAAAAAAAAACAGCCAAAACTTGTACCAACCCGGGAGTAAGATTTTCGGCACAGAAATTCTCCGTCATTCGTCCAAAATATCTTTTTAAATTTTGTCCATGTTTAGCAGCTCTTTAACGAACTCCTCTTTAAGCCGGTGTCCATGTGGAGCAGCTGCAGTCGTGTGTCCTGAGCATGTTTGTGTCGTTGTGTTTTATGTGTTGTTGTGGTGATTGTGAAGCTGAGTGTCTGAGCGCAGCTGCAGGGCTTGACGGCCTCCTGACACCATCTGCTGTCTGACATTAAAGATGCTTGTGCTCTGCCTGCAGCAAAGCGTCTTCAGACGAGACTGACGGCCGGTGTTTCACTGGAGAACTTAACCATTAGCATGAGTGCTGATGCAGCAGACGTGATGGATGATCACTGCAAGTGCTCTTAGTAACTTCTGCTTTGTGTCGTCTTTTTGTCATCTCTCTCTTTCTGGATTTTGGGATGTTTAGGGGTCAGTGAAGCACTGAAGTACTGCTGCCACACTGGTGTTCTTTTGCTTCCTTTTGCTGCTGCTTTTTTCTTCTTTTTTTTTCTCCCTCTTGCTTCTTTTTTTCTTTTTATGTTTCTTCTGCTGCTGCTTAATTCTCTTTTTGCTGTTTATTCTGCCCTTTCTTCTTCCTTTCTTGGTCAGATGATTCTTCTCTTGTCCCTCGTATTCTATTTAATGTTTTGGTCAGTGTAAGTCATTGCACGTCCTGATTTTGCTGAGTTTGATGCGCTCCATATTTTGTTGGCCCTGGAACAACATTTTAGTTTAAAAATGTGGGCTTGACCACATCCCTACACCTAAACCTAACCTTATCCATGAGTAATCCCTAAAGTCTGAGGAAATGACAGATGAATGACACTGATGTACAAGCACCAAACACTGATTATAAGCCTAAATGTCACAAAAACTATAAACTGTTTTTTCAAGTCTGTTTGGTTAATCACAATGTTGTTCCAGGGTCAACAAAGATTTTGGTGATGTTTGGTTGGAACCAGAACTCCATCGGTGACAGAAATGGAGAAAAAAGCCTTGGGAGAAACCAGGCTCAGTTCTCCTCTGACCAACAATCAAACAAGCAATTTGTAACTGTAGAGGTCATCTATAGGTGCTGATCCACCATCTGGATATGGACTGGATCAGTGGACTGCAGTGACCATCTGATCAGGATACAGACTGAATCTGACCTCAGAATAAGCAGGAGACAGACTAATATTAGCATAGATGCCATTCTTCTTATGAAGCTAAGAGTACATCAGGTGTTTTGGGAAGTGTTCCCGGTTCCGGTTGACCTAATTAATGCAGCCTAACAATCCTTTAATGGATTTGAATTACAGAAATGTGTTAATGTGTTAAGTGTAAGCTTTGTGCTTGTTTTCATTTCAGGGTTTTTCTTAGCAAGAATGCTGGTGATTTCATTTATTTGCACGTCATGTAATGAACATGAATGTATATAAATAAACGTTTATAATTTATTATGTAAGTTATGAAGTGTATTAGGTTGACAGCTGAGGTTGTGTTGCTGTGTGCCGTTCAGTGTTTGTAGACTGAAGTGTGCTGATTCTGCAGTGTTCATCTGAGGTGAACACGTCACAGCGAGTCTTTGTCTCTTTGGACTGACATTTGAAGAATGTTTCGGCCGTTCATTTGGTTTGACTGTAGTCATGACCTTCACACTCACACAGATGCTTGAGTTTAGAGTTGTCAGCACTGAATGCTTCACAAACGCTGCTCACATCTCTGCTGCACTCTCTGTGTTTCCTTCATCTTCATCAAAAGACTGTAAGGGATAGTTCACTAAAAAAAAAAAAGATTGTTGAGGGAACAACGTATTTCTTGTGGCCACAAGTTTAATGTGTAAACAAACCTGATGGACTTATTAATACTTTATTACGAATTATAATATAATAACTGGTTAGGGCTATATTTTTATTTATTGTGTATCGTATATGTTCAGTATATGCTAGTATTTACTACCATATATTTTGCAAATATTTTCATTTACAAATGAAACTATGTGAATGATTCAATTCCTAACGAAACACTACAGCTAGTATTTATATAGTCTATTAATTAGAAGAAATAAAATAAAATGTATGTTAAATTCAACCTTTAAACTGCATCCCAGTAAAAATCACGACATATTATCACGTTCCCACAAGTGTGGCCATGACAAAATGAAGTGAACCGAACATGTCCCCTCATGGTCACCGTAGGTTTTTCAAAATATCTTTCTTTTTTTGCACAAGAAAGGAAGTCATACAGGTTTGGAGACAAATGATGACAGAATGACGTTTTTTTGATGAACTGTCCTTTTAAGCCAGTAATCCTCTTTCTAAACATTGATTCATGTATTTCATTTTCTGCCTCTACACTGTTCAACCCTTACGACATTTACATGTAAAAAAAAAAAAATCATTTTCACTAAAATAATAATTCAGAACAGCATATTAACATACTGTACTTACTCTTTGTGTTTATAATACATGCCAAATATAGTATGTGTCAGGCAAACAGAACTCAATGTGACAGTTTTTTGCTCATTTGCTCATATGTGACTTAGTTTTGTTTTCATAACAGTGTGAGAAGTACAAAACACATGGAATCTGTGTATTTCCCCCTATGTTTATTTGTGTGAGAGGTAGCTCGGAGTTGATCACTGAGGTTTGCGTTGTGAGCGTATCCAGATTCACAGATTCCCTCGTCAGAGATGGAGCGGCGGGAGACCGTGAGCAGATCCGGCTGGTGTTGGCTGAGCTGGAGTCGTGTTCTCCTGAACCTTCTTGCCAACAGTTTTGCAGTAATTAACCTAATTCAGCTGAGCTGTTAAACGTCTCTCAGGTCAATATCACAACTAGACACTGATGAATCTGGTGCGCGAGAGCGAGCGGAGCGCTGAACTAGAAGCGTCTCTAATGAGCTGCAGCAGGACCGAGGCGTTTGACCCGTGCGAAACGCCGCTTAAATGAGTATCTCATATCCGCTATTGTCTTACACGCTGCTTTTCTAATGTTTCTCAGCGGGTGTCTTGCATTTTCAATGAACCTGCTTAACATTTCATCTTCTCCAAAGATTCACGAGTGTGATGTTTTGATGTGTGACTATGCAGCATGGCACTAATCCAGTCTTTCTCTGTCTTTCTCTCCTCTGTGCTGTCCGGGAGCAGAAGAGTACGCTGTGGAAGGTAAGCCGGCTGATTAATGAAGTTAAAGATGGTGTGTGATGTTGAGGATTGGCGGCGGCGGCGGCGAGGCCGCTCTCAGATTGGACTGCGGTTTTGGCGACTTCTGGGGGCTTTGATTTGCTGCGAAGCGAGATTTACTCTTCCTCCTTTGTTTCTTTTCTTCTTATGAGTTGCTTTGATTTTTGCTTTTCAATCAGTTGTAAGGGAGCAGCTGAATGGCTCAGCGCTGTCAACCGTGTGACTGTTTTATGGCACAGCAGATCAGACTCGCTCCTGTAGATCGGTTGTCGTGCGACGTGCCTGAGCTCAAAGGTTAAACCCTCCCGACGGCGTCTGACAGATACGACGCCAGACCAAACTCGGCTCGTGTCCGTCGAGGGCCAGTTGTATTTACCCATAATTCCCCCGCAGGCTGGATTTGTCTGCGTAATTGATGGCGCTGTGCTTCTCTCAGGTGTGTGTTTGGGGATAAGGCGCAGGTATCTGGATGTTTTCCCTCTATCAGGACGCCGCTGATGGATTGCCCTTCTCTACCCAGCGTGCCTCGGGAGGGACGTCGCTATGGCAACAGAGGGAGATGCGTGCGTGTGTGTGTGAGCCGATGATGAGGATGGCAGGATCCTCATGAATGTTATCTATGCGTTTCAAGACAGCGCTTTCAGCTTGATTTACACTCATCTGATAACACAGTGAAAGTTGAAAATTTGTTGATTTTTAAAAAGATTATAAAAATGTGCAGTGGGGAAAATAGTTATTTGATTCCCAGCTGATTCTGTACGTTTGCCCACCTGACAAAGAAATGATCAGTGTATAATTTTGAGGGTAGATTTATTTTAACGGAGTGTCTATTTACACTAAGTGCAAATGGCCCGCCTTGTTGGCAGTGTCTATTTACAGTAACTCCACCCACCAATGTGTAATGGGGCTAGTCAACACTACAAAAGATGGCTGTCAATCATCAGATCCAGTGGTGAAGCGGTTAAAGCGTGCAAATAAATCTTTTCGATGCAGACAACCCAAGTTTGATTCCACCTTATGGCGATCTTTTTTTTCATCCTTTTTAAATCTCATATGTGAACCTGGACGACAAAACCAGTCTTAAGTTGCACAGGTATATTTGTGGCAATAGCCAAAAATACTTTGTATGGGTTAAAATTATTGATTTTACTTTCATGCCAAAAATCATTAGGATATTAAGTAAAGATCATGTTCCATGAAGATATTTTGTAAATGTCCTACTGTAAATATATCAAAACTTAATTTTTGATTAGTAATATGCATTGCTAAGAACTTAATTTAGACAACTTTAATGGCAATTTACTCAATATTTAGATTTTTTTGTGCACTCAGATTCCAGATATTCAAATCGTTATATCTCGGCCAAATATTGCCCTGTCCAATACAAACCATACATCCATGAAAAGCTTATTTATTCACCTTTCAGATGATGTATAAATCTCAATTTCGAAAAATTGACACTTAAGACTGGTTTTGTGGTCCAGGGTCACATTTAATATCGGAAAAAGCATTGTTTTTCAACAAAAAATAAGGAAATAATCGAAAATTGTAAAATAAAGTATCAGTGTGGGTTAGGGTAGGTGTAGGGAGGGCTTATTGTCCCACTAAGTCTGCATCCATTTAATAACGATTAACACTGCATGCATAATTACTGAATACTGTTTTAATATAACACAATAGCAATATTTGCATCTATTTGCAATAAGTATAATACATAGCAGAAAATCTTTACGTGTAAATAGAACCCATTGCTATTTGCAATTAGTGTAAATAGCCGCTGCTTTATTTTAACAGGGAGAGACAGAATAACAAACAAACATAAAAAAAATCCAGAAAAACGCATTTCAAGAAAGTTATAAATTGATTTGCATTTTAATGAGTGAAAGCGTTAGTGTGTTACCAATAGTTTTCTTGGTGACTACAGTCCCAGCTGCCTGCTGTGTAGCTCTGGGCTGATTCTTCAGCGTTCTCATGATCATGAGGTGAGATCTTGCGTGGAGCCCCAGACCGAGGGAGATTATTTACCGTTATTTTGTGTTTCTTCCATTTGCAAATAATTGCATTGACTGTTGTCACCTTCTCACCAAGCTGCTTGATGATGGTCTTGTAGCCCATTCCAGCCTCGTGTAGGTCTACAATCATGTCCCTGACATCCTTGGACAGCTCTTTGGTCTTGGCCATGGTGGAGAGTTTGGAATCTGATTGAATGATTGCTTCTGTGGAAATGTGTCTTTTATACAGGTAACAAGCTGAGATTACGAGCACTCTTTTTAAGAGAGAAATCTTGCTGATTGATAGGGGATCAAAAACTTATTTCACTCATTAAAATGCAAATGAATTCATAACTTTTTTGAAATGTGTTTTTCTGGATTTTATTGTTACTCTGTCTTAGGGACGGCTCGATACCATTTTGGCTTTGTTACGATACCAGAATGCAATATTTCGGTATCGATGCTAAATTGATACTTTAGGTGACAAATAACCAGTCTCAAAAGATAAGTAAATTAAAAACCATTTGGTAAGTAACGTTAACATACTAAACATGTCAAGTCAAGTCAGCTTTATTTATGTAGCGGTTTTTACAATCCAAATTGTGTCAAAGCAACTTTACAGTATCAAATAGGAAAGTAATATATCAATAATGCAAAAAAGAAATTGTAAACAATTTTAGAGGAAATTTATCAATAGTTCCAAATTAATAAATTGATTGTCCCAAATTAATTGTCCCCAATTTAGTTGTCCCCAACTGAGCAGCCATAGGCGACAGTGGCAAGGAACCAAAACTTGTAATTACTTGTAAATACAAAACATGTATTAGTTTATTTATCATTTATAACTAATTATTGACCTAGATTCATAAGTGCTGTAATACTGTTAGGCCAGCTTACCTAAATAATTTTAACAAAGGCTGCTTTACTGTAAAGTGTTATTCTAACAGTCAAAGCATTCAAAATCACATTATTATCCCTCTCTCTCCGATTGTTTTCAGATTTTAGACTCAGCCAAAGAAAAGCATTAAATATAAATCTCTCTCTCTTGGCTGCTTCGGTAGGCGGCCTGAGAGAAAAATTCCCTCATATTATTGATACTAAAATTAATATAGCAAAACTCTTGCTTCATTTAAATTTGATTAATATTTGATTATTTGAAATCCAAGTGCAAATATGTGACCAAAACTAAACTGATAGCATGTCACACACCCACATTTGAGCGTTCATGTTTACTCTGTATCACACATTAGGTCTGTGTGTTGATCAGTTGTGAATAAAAGTTAATTAAATCTGAATTTAAGAATGATGCACTCTCCTGTCAATCAGGATGAGCAACTGACAAAGACTTGATGTGTGCCTCCTGTGGCAACACATGATTTATAGCAATGCATACAGGTGCAGTAAGGTCAGCTCATTCACCTGTATTATCTGTTTTGCATGCAAAATAATGCCATATTTCACTTCTACTGTTGTCCTTATATCTGTTTGATGATCCATCGCGTTGTTCTGTTGTCACGTTTACCCGTGTCACAACAATTTGGGAAGCAACTTCAGAACAGCAGTGTATAAAGTGCTGAATTGATCAGAATGATAATATTGAACGTGAACCAGTTGTAGCAAAGTCTTTAAAAGCTTAGTTCACCCAAAAATGAAAATTCTGTCATGAATCGCTCACCCTCCTGTCATTCAAAAACTATAAGAGCTTTGTTTGTTTTTGGCAGTGACACGTTCAAGGCCCAGAAAGATAGTAAGGACATACTGTAGATAAAATAGTCAGTGTGAAATTGTTGAATAAAGTCATTATTTTTGTTTTCTTTGTGCAAAAAGGTATTCTCGTAGCTTCATTACGTTGCAGCTGAATCATTGAACATTGCTGTTCATGGAGGGTCAGAGCTCTCGGATTTCATCAAAAATATCTTTGATTTGTGTTCCGAAGAGAAATGAAGGTCTTGCGGGTTTGGAACAACACAAGGATGAGTAATTAATGACAGAATTTTCATTTTTGGGTGAACTACCCCTTTAAATATTAGATGAGTTTTTGATTAACACTATAGTGAACACAGAAAACATCTGTTTGAAAACATGTAAATACTCATTGATGTGCAGTGCGGAGTTCAGAGAGTCGGACAGGTTTCCAAAAACAGTGTGAGAGAAAATGGTGGAAGAAGTTTATCTCTATAAAGCTGTAAGTGTCCAGCAGCACATCATGAGTCTGACTTCAGATTGAACTCTGTCTGTTCTCATTCTCTGAGCCTGTGCATCTTCTGCAAAGGAGGAGGAACACATGATTGTCTCCGAACCTTGTGGACAGAAGCTGTTTGGTTCAGGCCTGAGTCTGGTTTTGTGGCTGTTCTGACTGAAGCGGGTGACATTTGCTGGTGTTGTGCAGGTCAGTCAGTAAACCAGAGAGGCCTTGATGTGAGAATGTCAGTGCTGGACGCTCAGAGACTCGTGACTCTAGAGATCTCATGATAGACTGGCTCCGGTCTGATCCACAGGAGCGTTCAGTCAGGAGCTGTGGAGTAAAGCATCTGATACATGAATATATGCAGCTGTAAGATACAGACGAGCAGCAACATAAACGCTGAAAAAACGGATTGCGGACTGCAAACGCCAAGAAGACTAGTACTGAGCGTTTATGTTACAGCCTCAAATATGTTAAGAGTCAGCTTGTTATATGAACTGATTATCTATAATTTAAATAACCCTACAAGACATCATTAGAGTCTTACCTGGATTGCCAAAAGGCTGTTTTGTATGGTGGCTGAGAGAGCTCAACGCACTGCAAATAAAAAAGCATCTGCAAATTAAGAAAACGTCTTCATCAGTTTGATTGCACATGTGCTGCAAATAGTCACAACACAACCCAAACAGAAACGCGCTGCAAGTACACGCAGACCACATCTGCAATGTTTAACCGCAACAACTTAAATGACAAACCTGGCTGGAGCATGCTTATCATCCTCTGAAAGGTGTGATTTCTGTTTATTTTAGCATCCTGATCATATGATTCCTTAGCTTTTATTTTATTATTAGCCTAAATAAGCTGACAAAATAAAATAAAAATACTGAAACTGTAAAACATTATGTAAACTGGCTACTTTTACAACTTCCCTTACAAACATTAAACATGGCTTTACTATTAAAATAAACAAATAGCAATTATCTATATATAATATATTTGCAGCTCGTTTCTGTTTTTGTAGCGTGTTTCTTTGTTTGTGTTTCAGTGTTTATTTTTTGCAGTGTGTTTCTGTATTTGGTTGTGTTGCGAGTATTTGCTGTCAAACTGATGAAGATGTTTTCTTAATCTGCTGGTGCTTTTGATATTTGCATGTGTTTTCTTAAGTTGCAGTGCGTTGAGCTCTCTCGGCCGACGTAGTTTTTTAGCTTGAAGTCTTGAAACAATTCGATCATCTTCAAAAAGATTTCCATTACATTTGCATGTAAGCACTTCATCTGCACAGTCTGCAGATACAGCTTAGTGGGGTCCAATTGTTCTTTGGTTCCCAACGTTTTTCAAAATGTTGTCTTTTAGGAAAGTCATACAGAGAGTAAATGAATTTGTGGATGGTATTTCCTGTTTAGTTTGATTTTGTAATCAGTAAAAAAAATCTGTTTTATTTTCAGTTACCAATTTACCATTTGCCAGGTGCAATGTTTTTTTTTTTTTTTTTCAGAATATTGTCAGGCAATATTTTGTCCTGATTTTGTCGTAGGGATGTGGAAATTGGCTGTGACAAATGCAACAAGTAAATAGTTAGATAGCCCGCCGGTTATTATAGGTGAGTTAATGAACACGCGGTTGAGGAGCCTTCGGTCGTTCCTCCCCGGACAGCCGTACTTAAGCCAATGGTTAATGGTTGACCAACCTAGATTTTGGCCCTGGCAACAGTCGGCTCAGTCTGGGATGCCCTATTTTCAGGGGTTCGTCTAATTAGCGCCTCTGACCGGGTCCTCAGAAGGTGTGCTTAGATTGATGAGATTGAGCGTCTCTCAGGTGCCCGTGGGGAAGGAGGCTCTCGTCTGCCAGAGAAAAGCCCCGCAAATGGATGAGCCGGGAACGCCGTGACCCCGTTCTGCTCTCAGATCTGTCATGCGTGTTTCCAAAGCGAGTGCGGACGCAGGACGATGGCGGACGAGAACTCGGGTACGCCAGGAACGAGTCCGTGGTCGTTTTTGCTGCTTGTTCTGCAGCTATTGAGAGGTTCTGGGAGTTCAGAAAAGTTGTTTGTTCTCGTCACGGCCGATTCATTTGTTTGTCTGACTGTAGATCTGGCGATCGGCTGCTGTCCTCCAGACAGAGCGTCCTTATCTGCCCCATCCCAGCTAGCGATCGTTCCCTCTGGAACATTCGGGATTAAACCTCATGACGCTCTGAAGATCTTGGATATTTCCTCCTCTCTTGGCCGTAAAATGGAAGGCTGATGTCCTCTGTAGATAGGAGATTAAAGTTTGCAGTTATCACAGATTAGAGTGGATCAACTAAACCAGATTATGGATTAGTTCAGAACATTCTCTAGAGCAGACCAGAGTGAATTTTTGTCATCGGTCTGTTATGGGTTTGTGCGATTTTACGGTCGTGGTTCTTTGTTGGAATGAGAAGATATCAGTGTCTTGTATAAGTCTAGCTGTGGTTTGAGTGCTTATCGTAGATCTGAATGCATTAATATTGATGTTTCATTCATCTAGTTGTAGGTTTGTCATTTATAAACCAGCAGCAGATGTCAGTCGTTTGGGGTTTGATGATGAGGTCAGATGTTTGATGAATGTGACGACGCATCTTTAGTAACTCGTGTAAATAGCTTTTCAAATACTTACCTGAATTATACTAATTGAACCCTTTAAGTTGTGGTCCGTTCGTGACTGGATTCACTCGTGTTTACCCGTTTTATCTTCCCATGATGCACTGCTGCACCATTCTGTAGCTCTGTGCTAATGCAGTTGTTCAGCCTCGGTTTAATATATTCTTCACTCTCTCTTTATGGATTTTCAGCTGTTGTCTTTCTTGTTGCTGTTGTCTCATCCATACACACCTTTAACCAGCGTGACCAGAGACAGAATGAAGCTTCAGAAACACGAGTCACATGAAGAGGAGCTGAGAGAGACTACAGCAAATCTGAGGCGTCCAATCAGCAGGCAGCATTTCACGCCACATTCAATCACCAGAAATTATTCGTCTGCAGCTGAAAACTTGATTAATAGATGCATTTTAATTTAACAAACAAGTCAAAAACATATATTTTCACATAATTATTAACCAAAGAGATTCAGGAGTGTCAATGCAGGTCAATTACAGAAATACAGATTTTTTTGTTTGTTTGTTTTAATTCACAAGCCTTTAGCTGGAACAACAGTAGAGTAGTTTAGAGTGAACATTTGATTGTTTCGGTGTGTGAGTGAGTGTGTGAGAGTGTGTGAGTGAGTGAGTGTGTGTGTGTGTGTGTGTGTGTGTGTGTGTGAGAGTGTGTGAGTGAGTGAGTGTGTGTGTGTGTGTGTGTGTGTGTGTGTGTGTGTGTGTGTGTGTGAGAGTGTGTGAGTGAGTGAGTGTGTGTGTGTGTGTGTGTGTGTGTGTGTGTGTGTGTGAGAGTGTGTGAGTGAGTGAGTGTGTGTGTGTGAGTGAGTGTGAGGAACCTAAAGGTGACTGGTTTAGTTTTCAGCAGTCTCCCCTCAGCGCTGATTCTCAGGGGATGCAGGTGGATCTGCTGGGTTTTTCTGTTCTTATTTCAGTTATGTGCTTTTTCTTTTGTTATGTGCCTATTTTTATACATTTATACTGCTAGAAATATGTATCCCTCTGCTGAAAACTCACAAAACCTTATTTATAGCTGTTACTAATAGCTTTTGTGTAATTATGAGATGGATGTGGGGTGTGGGTTGCCTGTAATTTCACAGATATTAATCAGAAAGCGAATCAGGTGATCAACACTATCACAGATTTAATCAGTGTGTGAAAACAGAAAGTCACGTTTCTGTTCAAATTTAGTTTCACGGGTTTGCCTGCCTATTCAATCCTGCTAGAGAATGGCAAACCAAACTTCGCTTGTTGTCCTCAAAGGAGGCTCGAACCCAAGGCTCGACTCGAGATCCCTCCCCACCCCACAATATCGGACCCAGTGAAGGAGGAAAATAAACTGAGGAGAAGGGGAAGCGGAGGGATCATAGCGAAGATTGACAGGACTGAAAGATTAAGCTGCTTCCGAACCTACATTTGGAACTTCATTTAAAATTATTTTTTAGAAACTACCTGAAATTAAATAAGCTTGTATGTTTGATTTTAATAAAGTTGGAATGGAAATGTTTTAGTTGACTTTAATAACCCTGTTCACAACACACATTGATTCAAAGCAGCTTCACAGAAAGTCATACTGTAATGTCTGTAAAGTTTTAGTACTTTAATAAAAGCAGGTTTTCGAGTCAGACTGGCAGTGATTTTCAGACAGTTTTGTTGTGCGTTAAAGCATTGAATGTGTGTTCGTTCACAGTCGTCACACACACGCGTCTGGAGCGGTGAATGCCTGAATGACCCACGCGTCTCTCTGATGAAACTTCTCAATCCGTCACGCTGAAAAGCCTTTCACACGTATTTCATGATGGTTTTAAAGCGACTCGTCCTCCGTGTAAATGTCATACGCTCGCTGTAATTGCTCTGACCTTTGGAACGCTTCAGTGTGGGCAAACATGTCATGTGACGACCTGCAGCAGGAAATGACACGTCTCCATCCTGTGATGTAATGACCGAGTGACAGCTGAATGTGACGCTCACAGGAGCCTCAGTGGAAATGTCCGCATTCTCTTGTAGAAATGAAAGAGCGTCTCATTGAAATCTCATCCTCTTCTGAATCTACTGTAGGAAGGAAAACACACACACACACACACACACACACACACGCACACATACGGTATTTGGAAACTCAAGTCACTCATCAGCATTTATGCATTTTGTTGCATTAGATGTAAAATATTAAAACAAGTGGCTTCTGTGCTGAAGCGATGCTGGAGCTTTTCTCTCCACTAACTTTTTCTCGCTCTTAGGGATGGCTTGTCTTCGATGTCTTCGGTTACGATACCAGAATGTAATCCCTCAGTATGGATACTAAATCAATACTGAAGTAAGTAATGTTAACATACTAAACATGTATTAGTTTATCATTTATAAATAATTATTGAGCTAGATTAATAAGTGCTGTGATACTGTTAGCTCAGCTTATATACAGAATTTGAGCAAAGTTTGTTTTACTGTAAAAGTGTTATATGTCAAAATTTAAAAAATCACATTATTATCTGATTGTTTTTAGATTTCAGACTCAGAAAGTATTTTTTACTCTGCTTTAAAAGTACTTTTCAAGTGTCTGTACTTTATCAGAGTGTTTTCTTTAGAAAACTTTGCTCTAAATCATTCCAAAGCAGAATATTGTACTTTTTACTGCATTATGTTTCGGATTAACTATTTAATACGTTATTCCATTAGAAATATATTACTTTCTTACTTTTACTCAAGTAAAAGTGTTTCTAAAATTGACTTGAGTACAAGAAAATACTACATTGTTAATAATCTTAATTATTAAAGGTAAAACAAACAACAACTTTTGTTTATGTATTGTAATATTTATTTTATTTATTTATGAAATGTTGTTTAGAAAAAAGTATGACATTATGCTTTGGAATGGAGTAAAAAAAAAAAAAAAATCCAAAGAAAAACACTCTGATAAACTACAGATACTTTTTAAATTTGCTTAAGTAATAATAATAATAATAATAATAATAATAATGCCATATTTCACTTCTGCTGTTGTCTTTATTTACTAGTTTCGAGCGCGTTGATGGAGTTTCATCTGTTTGATGATCCATTGTGTTTTTGTCACGTTTACCGGTTTTGCATTTGGGAAGCGCTGCAGGTGAATATCGGAACAGCGGCGTATGAAACACTGAACTGGGCAAAATGATGATATCGAACCGTTTGAAATATAATATATACCAATATTTTTCCATTGGCGGTATACTATGCATCTCTACTTGCTCTATAAATCTGCTGATCTCGAGGTGATTTCTATGGATGAGTGGAGTCAGATTTCCTCAAGGTTTTCTAGCAGAGGAGCCACTGATGTACTTCATCAAACTGACTGAAGTTCATGAAGTTTTTTGACTGAAAAGTGTACTCGTGTTTCTAAACTAAATGCCACTTGGTACAATGTTTTGTTATATAATGCAAGGGCATTAATACGGTTTTAAAGTTGTGGCTATCCAAATACAGTCGGAGTCCAGTTTGTGTGAGTGAGACTGAAGTGGTTTGTGATTTGAAGTGGATGAATGCTCTGAGATTCAGACAGAAGTGGGCCGTGAGGTGGGCAGGTGCTGTGTGTTTAGTGTGGTGTTTCCTGATCTGTGCTGAGCGTGTGTCGCGTCGTCGGCCGCTGGTTTCCATGGTAACGCTGCGGCCGCTGACCTGCGTGTCCTGTGATAAAATGCAGAATTCTTTCATAAATGCATCTGTCTGTCTCTCTGATCGCATGCATAGTCATTTTAATAATGATCATAGAGATGCATATTAATGAGCTGCCTGAGCTGACAGATATTTGACACATCAAAAACACACAAAAAAAATTAATGAACTGATTATACGAGTGTTACCAAAGCGCTGGAGCTGCTGTGAGTTCAGTGATGTCTGATGGATGTTTCACACACATATACAGTGACTGTATTATTATACTCAACAACCTACAAACAGCTACTGAAACAAAGTTTAAGACAAAACGTGAAACAGTGACTGGTGTTTTTTTTTTTGTTTGTTTTTTTTTGTTAAAAGAGTCAGAAGATAAATATTCTTATATAATTATACGTTTTTTTTTTTTTTGTTTTTTTCCCAGAAGTCTGTTTTATTCAAACAATTATGAACATTTTTGTATTCAGATACAGAAAACTAAATAACTTTCCCGGATGAATATTAAAAACAAAGGAACAAACAAAAAAATCTGTATTTCCATGTCAGCTGTTCCTGCTCACACTGGGTCTGCACTTTCCTAATTGCAAATGTAATTACTAGATCTATCAGTATTAATATTTTTAGATTTTTGGGGGATCAAACTGTGGGTCACTGTGTCCCAGCCAGACCTGACACGATAAAAGCCATCTTTTCCATGCAGTTTTTGTCCTAACCACGCACGCAGTGACAGGCGAAAGGGATTTTATTTTTCAAAATGGTTTCAATTTCTGCAATGTCGCGGCTGGAACAACATACAAACTATGACAGTGATAATCCCAGCTATTGATTACATGCTTTATTCATTGTTAAAATAGTCTAATGTGAGTTTGAACCCGCGGGGTTCAGCCGTTCAGAGCGCAGCGGCAAAAGTTCAGCTATTTTAAACTTTGATCGCGTCTTGTGCGCTCCGCCGCTCGTGCGCTTAAAAGTCGACGCAGCACCAAACCGTCCTCGCGAGTCGCAAGCCAAGCCAACTGAATAGATTTCATAGCGCAGTGCTTTATGCGTTTGGTGTGAAAGCCCTTAAAAGGCTTAGGGTTAGGGTTAGTGAATTTTCATGCCACATTATTTGAAATAGCGCGGGCCAAATAATTTTCTCTCACGGGCCGCCTATTGAGGAACCCTGAATTATAGTATACAGAGCCTTTTAAAGTTTGACTGAAAATCAACCTGACTGGTTTATTCCATAGGCTTCTGTTGTTTTCATGTAAAGCTAGTTATAAATACTATAACCTAACACTAACCTGCACGCTAACACAAACAGAAAACTTATGTTTAGCTCAAATATGTCCCCAAAATTTAGGTAATAGGTACAAATGTGCATATACTTGATGAGTATATCACACACGTTCACTTTTTTTAGTTGCTCTAAATGTAGAACCGCTAAAGAGCAAATCTGTTCAGTCTGCCACTAACAGTGAGACACACACACACACACACACACACACACACACACACACACACACACACTCACACACACACACACACACACACACACACACACACACACACACACACACACACACACACACACACTCACACTCACACTGTGTTTATCGTTATGGAGATCTCTCGTTAGAGAACAGACAGAGGAACGAGTGGATAAATTGGTGGTTCTTTAATTAACTGCTTGTTTTGGTCCCACTGGAGAATCGTATGGAATACTAGCACACTATATACTGAACACTACATACTGTATGACTGCACACTGCACTTAAAGATGCTGCATGACACACTTATTCTTACTGTAATATTTGAGCAGGGCTTTGACTGAACCGCTGATAATCTCACGTCTGATCTGTTGAGCTCCATTCAGAACTCAGTTGAACATGCTTTTTAAATTCCTATTCATTTCCAGACTCAACTGAGTTTTGGGATCATATACAGAGGGCAGTTTTTTTTTTCTCTTTACGGATGTTGAAGTTTGTGTCAATTAAGATGAATGAAAATTGATTATATAATGTGGTAGTAATAATGTTAACAAATGGGAACTTGTTTACACTGTTTACACTGTAAAATGTTACCCATTTAAATGACTTTTTACCAATTTCTTGTTATAAACTGATATATTCTTTATGATTTTTTTTTTTAATAAAAAGTTCAGAACAGCATATATTTAAAATAGAAATGTTTTGTAACACTATAAATGTATTTTAGATCAAATGTATGTGTCCTTAGTTGATGAACAGATAGTAAAGAGTAAGAAAAAAACAAGTCTTACTGACTGACACAATTTTAATGGTAGTGTATGTAATAAATGAGACATCAAATAAACAGAAAGTCAAAGACGTTTTATCCGGGCAGTTTTTGGATTGGCAGAGTCTGAAGTTTTTCTGAAGGTTTTCCAAGCCTTATGGACACACCGATCTTTCTGAGATCATAAATCTATAGACCGCTGCGGAAAAAGACTTGATCTCCCAGAATGCCATTAGCAGTTGAATTTGCAAGTAAATTCTAGAATACATAAGCAGAAAATAAATGTTTGTGAAACGTTTTAATAGATTCACAAATCATTTGGTTCCAGTAGTTTTGAACTTGTTGTGAGACGAGACCAAATCAGTTAAAATCTAAACACTTGAACTGAGTCAGAGCCAGTTATGATCTAATATAGTGTAAGAATATATGAATCCAATGATATTATGATATTTATTATCCTGGAAACACTCACACAGACCACACTGCATTTCTGCAGCTGTGTTTAAAACATTATTGAGTGTGTTTATTGAAGCACATTCCTCATGGGACACACACACACACACACACACACACACACACACACACATATCTCTCTCTCTCTCTCTCTGTCTCTGCTGTTGTTTGTAGATCCTGCAGGCAGGTGCAGAGAGGTGCATGATGGGAACTGCAGTGTTCTGCAGGAACACATCATTATCAGTGTTGGGGAAAGTTACTTTTGAAAGTAATGTGTTACAATATTGCATTACTCCCTAAAAAAGTAACTAATTATGTTACTTAGTTACTTTTTTATGGAAAGTAATGTGTTACATTGCTTTTGTGTTACTTTTAAATCTGGGCAGGGCTTGCTTGTTTGTTTTTAATTTAAAAACGTTTGATTCTTATCAAATGTAAAAGCCCTTTCACACCAAAATGAAATGAAGTGAATAAGCCTAAGGCTAAAGGAAAATTAAATAGACGTCTGTACAGTAGAACTGTAGGAAAAGAAAGTTCAACACTCTTCAGCAATGAGGGAAAAAAACACAAATGTTAGTTCATATAAAGTATGTTTTGCTTATTAGTACACTGCAAAAAATGCTTTTTTACTTAGATTTTTAGTCTTGTTTTCAGCCAAAATATCTAAAAATTCTTAAATCAAGAAGGATTTTCTAGACAAGTAAAAATTATTGTTGTTTTCTGAAAACAAGTCAAAATTAATTGTGTTTTTGCTTGAAACAAGCAAATTAATCACCCAATGGGGTAAGCAAAATACTCTTGTTTTCTGTTTTTTTAGCAGATTATTTTGCTTGTTCTTAGCAAAAACTCACTTAATTTTGATTAAATAATTTTACTTGTCTAGAAAATCCTTCTTGGTTTAAGAATTTGTTTGATATTTTGGCTGGAAACAAGACAAAAAATGTAAGTAAGAACAGTATTTTTGCAGTGTACGGTTGAATTGGATCAAAGGTCAGCAGCAAAGTCATTGGTTAATAAAATGGGATTAAATACATAAAGGAAACAAAAAATAACTGGCATTATTTTTTGGAAAAAGTAACTCAGATATTTTATTGGAAATGAAAAAGCAATGTGTTACTTTACTAGTTACTTGAAAAAAGTAATATTATTACGTAACTTGCTTTACTTGTGATGCATTCCCCCAACTCTGATCATTAGTCAAGTTAGGGTTAAGGTTAAGGTGATCATATGTTATAGATGATCATTACAGATAATCTATAACACGTTTATAGTCTGGACACACGTCTCTGAGCGCAGGAGGGGTTCTTATCATGATGATGAGTTGTTTTTGTAGTTCAGAGTCATTATTTGATCCTTTTTGACTGAGAAGGACGTTTAGACGAGTGTTTTGTAATCCAGTGAAGGAAACTCTTGTTGGTGAATATCCGTGATTTATTCACAGGTTTAATACAGGCGCGAGAGAAGCAGCAGAAAGGCGGCGTTACCTTCGGCTCTAAAGGTTCCCGCGTGTGTCGCCGCCGAAGAAAGATCTCCAGACGTGAAGAGCGTTTGTGGCGCGTGTCGCCCGCGGCGGATGTCGAGCTGCTGTCTTTGATAAGACTGTGCTGAGTAGTATTGATTTGAAGCCTGCGGTTTCTCATCTCACACACACACACACATAAACACACACGCGTGTCACTGTTTACACGCTTCGGCCCTGATCACGCCAGACTGAAAACACGTCAGAAATAAACTCCACAGGCCTCGTTCAGATGAAGGGCTTATGACGCTGGTTAACAGTTTTTTGTTTTATTTTTATAATAATGATAGCTGGATTTCTGCTGCAGTCAGAGTCTTTATATTCATACTTAGGGTTGTTTGCATTTATCTGAAGCAGTGAGGCTTAGACCATGATGTTAATGGAGCCATTGGTTAAATAAATGATTTCCAGCTCATTTGTTAAGGGTAACTTTGACCCAGGTTTAGATCATGTCCGTGTGCTGAAGTGAATCATTGATTGAGTTTCTCAGTATTATCGATCTCTGCTCAGGAAGCGCAGCAGCGGTTCCTCTCGGTTTCTGAGGTCACTTCCTCCTACACGCGTGTCGTGGTGCGTCTGTCGGTTCGTGAGCGCGTTTAGTGTCCTGTATGGAGGACGCCGCTGCAACGTCAATATTCAATCAGTTTTAAGCAGAGCTGAATAAAGTGCAGATTAGAAACTCTGCAGTTTATGACTCACCTATTTCTCGTTCTCAGAGTCCAGCGGGCGGTTTCTGATGGTTTTGAACTGGATTATGAGTGTTTCAGTCAGTCATTGACTGACTCACAGTGTGGGCGAGAGACAGTCTGATTAAACACAGGAGAGATAGTCAGAAATCACAACGCTTAAACCTGTCTCTACGCTCTTAATACCTCATGTCCTTCTTTAAATGAGCATGAAACCAGTGACATTTCATTTCTAAACATGTACAAGGGGCATCTTTTTTATTAACTTTTTTTGCACAAACGAATAGATTATTACATTTATTATTTTTATTATTATTATTATTTTTATTACGGCTAAACTTAAGCAGTGTTCAGCATGCAGTAAATAGAAACAAGTGATTTTTTTGATAACATGAATGTGTTCTGCAGAAAAATCTGATTGGTTTTAAGTAATTTACTTTTTACATTTGTTGATTTATTATTGGGGGGAATTTGAAGATCCGTTTGACTCCCCAATCTCAGTTTTCTGTACGCTTTATTTTTGACGTTATAAAGTCATGTTGTCATGGCACGTATTCCTGTGAATGTGATTAGATGTCAAGATTGCAGTGATTATAGTCATTTTCTGAGCTCATTTAATGACCCATAACGCTGGACACTGAAACATTAAAGAGCTGAAATGTTCATCACAAACATATGAGACACATCTGCCGGATAATGTCAGAAAATACGAGGGAAATTATACAGTTAGATGTAAAAAAATAAAATAAATGGTGCTGAAATATTAAATGTACATGAGTATTTGCATAAATGTTGAGTGTTAATAATGTGAGACATGGCAAACACAGACTCAAATGATGCCATTTGGACAGAAAATAAGTTTTTTTATGATCTCGTTTTATTCTGGAGGTATTAGCATCTGCACATGCCGTGTTTTGTCCTCATTTGGATGCGTGTTCTCATTCGTTCACTGCAATCTGGACACGGGAGCGTCTCAAACACACACTGAGTGTCATTTATGGGGTTTGTGAGGATCTCTGGATCGTTAAGGGTGCTGTTGAACGTTTGCAAGTGCAGATGTTCTGCAGTGGCACTGAACAGGTTTCCTGAGGGTTTCAGCATGTTTTTGTGTGTTGAATTTTAGCTCCACTGTTCCTGACACACATTCAGCGTTATATTCCCCATCTCTCTCTCTCTGCAGTCTCTCTGTGGAATCATGGGAAGTGTTTCAGAGGGAGCAGACGGCTGTTTGAGCATGTGTGACGCTGTCAGATGCTGCAAAATATAACTTTGTCTCGTCCCTCCGTTTGTAAAATTGAATGCAATCTCAATTGAGTCGCGTTTAACATGCATACTGACTAGTAAACGTGTTTCAAGATCCATGTGACATGTGCAGAGATTTTATCTGAAACAGTAACCATGGATGTGATTTTTCCGTATAAATGTGGAGTAGAATCAGAGCTGAACATGTTATGACCCGGTAACTTTTTATGAATGCCGGTGAAAATTTGAGATTGTTTAGTGCAGTCATAATAATTGCAACGGTTGTGATGTAATTATATAATAGACCGTAGTCTGACGCGATAGATGTCTGCTGTTACACTACTATTTTTAGTTTTGATTTACTTCGCTTGGTTTGAGCTGCTTTAATTTGCATTTGGGAGCACAACATTGGTCATTAGAAACGTTTATAAATCTGTTGTTTACAAAGAGAAGTTTCAGTGTCACTAATATGCTGATTTGCTGCTCAAGAAACATTTTTTTAATATATTATTTTAACATTATCATCAATTTTGCTGCTTAATATTTTTGTGGAAACAATATAGCTACCACTCAAACCTTTGCATAAGACCTAAAAAAGAGAGATAAATTAATAATTTTATTCATCATGCATGAAAGTGATGAAAAGTGAGTGAAGACATTTAAAATCATTTCCATTTAATAAGTGCATTACACATTTGATGAATATATTTGATAAATGCAAATAAATGTTGTTCATTAACTTTAGAATTATCAAAATATCCTGAAAAATAAAGTGTATCACCATTTCCACACAAAATATGACACAGCAAAATTGTTTTCAACATTGATAATAATCAGAAATGTTTCTTGAGAGTCAAATAAATTGATTATTTAAAAATAAATGATGATTTCTAAAAGATCATGTGATGTGACACTGGAAACTGGAGTAATGATGAAAATTGAAGATTATTTATATATATATATATATATATATATATATGCCAACATGCCAACTGTCCCATAATTCAAGAGTCTGAATAAACGCACTGAAATATGTGTATTAAACAGTGCTCTGAGAGGATGACAGGATCAAAAATGATCATCATTAGTTGTGTGTGTGTGTGTGTGTGTGTGTGTGTGTGTGTCGTCAGTGGTTCACGAGAGGCAGATGTTCATCAATGGTTTCCAGGACTGAAGGACTGAATGAGGGTTTGAAGAGCTCCGTTTCCTCTGGTTCAGATGTGCAGCTGTGAACATGAGCGCAGTGACTCACTGAGATTCATGACCAAACCTGATATCACACTACATACACACATCAAAGATCACTTCATGAACATCAGACAGGACACGATGAGGATCTCCATCATACAAAAGGCCATTTGAACTGCAGAAGTAAAGACACACTGCAAACATCTCGTTTCCAGCCAAAATATCTAAGAATTCTTAAATGAAGAAGGATTTTCTAGACAAGTCAATTTTTTGTCTAGTTTTTAGATAAAAATAAGTCAAAATGTTGCTTAAAACAAGTCAAGTCAGCTTTATTTATATAGCGCTTTTTACAATACAAATTGTGTCAAAGCAACTTTACAGTGTCAAATGGGAAAGTAATATATCAATAATTCAAAAGAAACTTTAAACAATTTTAGTTTGAGGAAATTAATCAATAGTTCCAAATTAATAAATTGTTTGTCCCCAATTTAGTTGTTGTCCCCAACTGAGCAAGCCAAGCTAAATAATCTGCCAATGGGGTATGCAAAATAATCTTCTGACAAGCAGAAAATGCTTGTTTCAATCAAAAACTCACTTAATTTTAACCCTTTAACTGTCACTTCCCATTTTTGAACACAGACGTGAAAATGGATGCATTTTGAGATTTTAAGTTTTGAAGTGATATATAATTTCTTATGGTTTCTAAAGTGTGGTAGAGAATAAGGCAACGAAGAAAGTCTTTTTGTGACAAAGGTCTGAACTCCTGTTATGAAGTAGATTTTTGAGGTGCACTCTTGTCATAAATTAATCTATTCCTTTTCCTACATCATTTGTAACACAAAAATGGTAAAATACCTGTTAAGGAGTTTTAAACCTTTCCAGTGATATATAGTTTGTCGTGATTAGATTAGAATTTATTTGTAAAATGGTGAAGTAAACTGAGGGGGTGGCTGACAGTTCAGGGGTTAACTTCTTTTTTTCTGAAGACAAGACAATAATTTTACTTGTCTAGAAAATCTTTCTTGATTTAAGAATGGGTTAGATATTTTGGCTGGAAACAAGACAAAAAAAATCTAAATAAGACCATGTGCGGTGCACACACAGATAGAAATGTTATAGATGTTATTCTGCATCCTGCCCAGGGTTTCCTCTGGATAATGTGCATTTTGAAGGCAGACAAAAACAAATATAATGAATGCAGACTGTGTGCCATTAAACATTGTGCGGAGAAATATAAACAAAACACTCAATTACTGATCGCTTATCATTTTAAAGCAAAAGTTAAAATCACTAAATTAAAAATGAAATGACAATTGATCTGAATCAAAATGAAATCAAATTCATGACTAGAAAAGCATAATTTATGTGAGAATATTTTCCCAAAATGCATTGCTGTCATGGGTGTGATGTATAGCTGTCATTAATAAAGACGGTCACGTATCTACAGGATAAAAGCAACTTCACTCCAGCAGAAGAATAGACGGATAGACAGACTGTCACGGTTCACGGATCTGTTGTGTTCTCAAGTCTCGTGATCTGTTGGTTTGTCATGTGATCTGTGCTCGCTCAGCTGAGCTGCTAATCAGTCCGGCACAGGTGTTCCCCGTTACCTTCAGCCTATATATACTCACCTCTTCATCTCCCCCTCGTCCGATAGTTCATCTGGATGTCGCGGTGTTTGGTCTCGTCTTCGTGTGTTTGGATCGTCTGTGTGGAGTTGTTCTGTGTCTGGATTTCGTCGTGTCTCTTCATCTTCACCTGGATTTCAACCACCACGGGACTCACGCCACTGCACCGTCTGCCATCTACCCCTGCCTCACCCAGCCGAGAGATTTCACCAAGGACTTTGTGCACATTCCATCTTTTCAATAAACATTCATTTAACTCACTGCTATTGCTTCCTTCCTCATTTCTACGTCACAGAACTATCGGACCATCATGGAAGCAGCAGGCACCCCACAACCCACCCTGGAGGATTATGTACAGGACTGCATCTCTCGGCTGGAGAAACAGGAGAAGAGCACGAGCGAGGTTGGTTCCGCGATCCGTGCTCTTGTGGGGCAGGTGTCCGAGCTGACCCAGCGCATGCAACAGCTGCAACTTCCCGCTGCGCCAGTCACGCCACCCACGCTGCCCGCCCCTCTCGCAGCCGTCGAATCATCTGCTGCGGCTCTACAGCACGAGCCCCGCCTTCCCCCGCCGGAGGTTTATAGTGGTGAGCCGAACTTTTGCCGAGCTTTCCTCACTAAATGCTCTATGCATTTTTCGCTCCAACCGCGCACATTCTCTAGTGAGGAAAGCAAGGTGGCGTTCGTGCTCACCCTATTGACGGGGAGGGCGGCACTTTGGGGTACGGCGGTGTGGGAGAATCAAGATCCCTGTTGTGCCTCGTTCACGGCTCTCTCCGCCGAGATGAAGAGGGTGTTCGACCGCGCGGCTTCAGGGAGGGAGGCCGCGCGGACATTGATGGATCTCCGTCAGGGGGGGAGGTCCGTCTCTGATTACTCGATCGAGTTTCGCACCCTGGCGGCAGAGTGCCAGTGGAACGAGGAGGCGCAGTGGGATAGGTTCCTGCATGGGTTGGCTGATCGCGTCCAAAAGGAAATCTACGCCCTGGATCTACCCGCCAACCTCAATGGACTCATCGACCTTGCCTTGCGGGTAGACGCTCGTCTCTCCCGAGCTGAGCGGCGGGGATTATCCGCTCGGCTTCCCCCTGGGGAGGGAGCTCCACCTCGAGCCAGCGGCGGTGACGCGGTCAGTCAGTACGACGAACACGAGCCCATGCAGGTGGGTCGAGCTCGGCTTTCTCGGGAGGAGAAGGAGAGGCGGAGGTCCCAGGGCCTTTGCCTGTACTGTGGTGCTGGGGGACACTTCGCCTTCAACTGCCCGGTAAAAGGGCCAGCCCGGCAGTAAATCTGAGGCTACTGTCGGGTGGGATCTCCGCTACGAAGACCTCATCCAGCTCGACCTCCACGCTCCTCCCGGTTAGGTTAAGATGGCAGAATCATGATCATCACTGTTCTGCACTTCTGGACTCTGGGGCTGAAGGTAACTTTATGGACTACAGTTTTGCGTTACACCATCATGTTCCTCTCTCTCCCCTCACCAACACCATCGCCGTCTCCGCACTCAATGGCCAGACTCTACCCAAGATCACTTTCACTACTGTTCCCATCACTCTCACGGTGTCTGGCAATCACAGTGAGAGTATCCCTTTTTTCATTCTGGACTCCCCTCATGCACCCGTCGTTTTGGGACACCCGTGGCTCATCAAACACAATCCCCGGATTGATTGGCAGCTTAAGTCTGTGTCTGGGTGGAGCATTAAATGTCATGAGTCTTGTCTTGTGTCTGCCTGTCCCTCTGTTTCTACTTCTATGTTTCAGGAGAAGGCAGTGGATCTGTGTAACGTGCCCGTAGAGTATCTCGACCTGAAGGAAGTGTTCAGTAAGTCTCGGGCTGCTTCTCTTCCTCCTCATCGTCCCTATGACTGTGCGATAGACTTATTGCCAGGTACGTCTCCGCCTAAGGGCAAATTATATTCGCTCTCAATTCCTGAGAGAGAGGCTATGGAGAAATACATTTCTGATTCTCTAGCAGCCGGGTTCATTCGACCCTCCTCTTCTCCAGCGGGGGCGGGGTTCTTTTTTGTGGGGAAGAAAGACGGGTCTCTGCGACCTTGTATTGATTACCGAGGGCTGAATAATATCACGGTAAAGAATACCTATCCTTTGCCGTTGATATCTTCAGCTTTTGAGAGGTTGCAGGGAGCGTCAGTCTTCACTAAATTGGACTTAAGAAATGCATATCATTTGGTCCGCATCAGGAGGGGAGATGAATGGAAGACCGCCTTTAATACCCCCAGGGGGCACTTTGAATACTTGGTCATGCCCTTCGGCTTGTCCAACTCCCCAGGGGTCTTTCAGGCACTCGTCAATGACGTGCTGCGAGACATGGTCGATCAGTTCATATATGTCTACCTGGATGACATATTGATTTTTTCCTCATCTCTCCAGGAACATGTGCAGCACGTTAGGCGAGTGCTTCAGAGGCTGCTAGAGAATGGGCTTTTTGTCAAGGCGGAGAAATGCGTTTTTCATGCACAGTCTATTCCTTTTTTAGGGTACATCTTGTCGGCTGAGGGAGTTCGCGTGGATCCAGAGAAGGTTAAGGCTGTGGTGGATTGGCCAACTCCAGATTCCCGTAAGGCCCTACAGCGGTTTCTGGGGTTTGCCAACTTCTATCGGCGCTTTGTTCGCAATTTCAGCCAACTAGCCTCACCTCTGACCGCCTTGACCTCCCCCAGAACTACGTTCAGGTGGTCAGACGCAGCGGAAGCTGCGTTTGCCAAACTAAAAGGCCGCTTTGTTTCGGCCCCCATTCTAGTGACCCCTGATCCATCACGTCAGTTCGTGGTGGAGGTTGATGCGTCAGAGGTGGGGGTAGGAGCAGTCCTGTCCCAGCGTTCGGCCACGGACGACAAGATGCACCCATGCGCATTTTACTCTCATCGTCTGTCACCTGCAGAGTCAAATTATGATATTGGTAATCGAGAGTTGTTGGCAGTCAAGTTGGCATTGGAAGAATGGCGTCACTGGTTAGAGGGGTCGGGGGTACCTTTCATTGTATGGACCGATCATAAGAACCTCGAATATATCAGAACTGCTAAAAGATTGAACTCTAGGCAGGCTCGGTGGGCATTGTTTTTCGGACGTTTTAACTTTACACTTTCGTACCGCCCGGGTTCCAAAAATGTCAAACCCGATTCTTTATCGCGAATTTTTGACCATTCCGATCGCCCGTCTACTCCCGAGAGCATTTTTCCGGAGACGCTTATCGTTTCAGCTCTCACTTGGGAGGTCGAAACGAGGGTTAAGACAGCCTTAGAAGGGGTAACGCCTCCGGTCGCTTGTCCACCGAATCGCTTATTTGTGCCAGAGGAATTACGGTCCGAGGTTATTCAGTGGGGACATTGTTCTAATGTGGCTTGTCACCCAGGAGTTAATCGTACCCTATTTATGGTTAAGCAACGATTCTGGTGGCCTCTCATGGCTCGCGACGTTCGTAGTTTTGTTTTGGCTTGCTCAGTTTGTGCCATGGGTAAGACTTCTAACAGACCCCCTGATGGGCTCCTTCAACCGCTGTCGGTCCCTTCGAGACCCTGGTCCCACATCGCGCTAGATTTTGTCACCGCCCTCCCGCCCTCCCAGGGCAACACGGTAGTTTTAACCGTGGTGGACCGATTCTCGAAGGCGGCCCACTTTATTCCCTTGCCCAAATTACCCTCAGCCAAGGAGACAGCGGTGACTGTCGTTGACCACGTCTTTCGGTTACATGGCCTCCCGAAGGACGTGGTCTCAGATAGGGGACCCCAGTTTGTGTCCAAATTTTGGCAAGAATTCTGTAAATTATTGGGGGCAACTGTTAGTCTTTCTTCAGGATTCCACCCTCAGACCAATGGGCAAACTGAGAGAGCCAACCAAGATTTGGAGAGAACGTTGCGATGTATGGTTACCAGAAATCCTTCCTCCTGGAGCCAACAACTCTCAATGGTGGAGTATGCCCACAATTCATTACCAGTATCAGCTACGGGCCTATCACCATTTGAATGTAGTTTAGGGTACCAGCCACCAATTTTTCCTAGTCTGGAATCCGAAGTCGCGGTCCCCTCTGCCCACGCCTTTGTTCAGAGGTGTCATCGCACTTGGACTAGAGCCCGCGAGACTCTACTCCAAGTAGGAGCGCGCACCAAGGCCAAGGCTGATCGCCACCGGTCGAAGCCTCCCGTATACGTCGTCGGCTCTAAAGTGTGGCTTTCTACTAAGAACATTCCGCTCCGATCCGTGTCGAATAAACTTGCGCCTAAATTCATTGGCCCATTCCCTGTCACCAAGATCATTAGTCCGGTGGCAGTCCGCCTCAAACTTCCTCCAGTATACAGGAGGATCCATCCCGTCTTCCATGTTTCCAAAATTAAACCCGTGTTTTTCGCACGTATTAATCCGCCAGTCCCGGTTCCCCCACCGCCGCGGCTCGTAGACGGGGAGACCACCTATTCGGTCAATCGCATTCTGGACTCTAGGCGGAGGGGACGCGGATACCAGTACTTGGTGGACTGGGAAGGTTACGGTCCGGAGGAGAGAAGTTGGGTGCCTGCCAGGGACATCCTGGATCACTCTCTTATTGATGATTACAATCAACAGGTAAGGGGTTCTGGGAACGTCATGGGACGTTCCTAGGGGACGGGGTACTGTCACGGTTCACGGATCTGTTGTGTTCTCAAGTCTCGTGATCTGTTGGTTTGTCATGTGATCTGTGCTCGCTCAGCTGAGCTGCTAATCAGTCCGGCACAGGTGTTCCCCGTTACCTTCAGCCTATATATACTCACCTCTTCATCTCCCCCTCGTCCGATAGTTCATCTGGATGTCGCGGTGTTTGGTCTCGTCTTCGTGTGTTTGGATCGTCTGTGTGGAGTTGTTCTGTGTCTGGATTTCGTCGTGTCTCTTCATCTTCACCTGGATTTCAACCACCACGGGACTCACGCCACTGCACCGTCTGCCATCTACCCCTGCCTCACCCAGCCGAGAGATTTCACCAAGGACTTTGTGCACATTCCATCTTTTCAATAAACATTCATTTAACTCACTGCTATTGCTTCCTTCCTCATTTCTACGTCACACAGACAGAGAGAGAGAGAACAGGGAGGAGTTCAGTTTCCCAGCATGCTTTGTGTTTGGTGCAGGTGAGTGACGGTGTGATAAGAGCTGATGGTGAAGCTGCTCTCTCTCTCTCTCTCTCTCTCTCTCTCTCTCTCTCTCTCTCTCTCTCTCTGACATTTGGCCAGGCGTGTGTGATGGACGGCCTGCGGGCAGACGAGTGTTTGTGCACTGAGCGGGTCTGGCAGAGAGCGATAAGAGGCGACCACACACACACACACACACACACACACACACACACACTCATTCTGGCCAGAGAAACATTCTTGTGCTGTGACACAGATGTAAGCATATAAAATCACTCACTCACACACAAACACACTCATGCTGTGGTGGGTGTTTCTCATGTGGATTGTGACGGTGACTGAGGTCCGTAACACATGCGCAGGTTCATTGAGACGGTCACAGGAGTGTGTAACTTCTGCTCATCCACAGGGTCGCAGATGATATGTTTGAGACGTGGGATGCACTGATCATTAAAATTAAGAGAAAATAACAAGATTTCCAACAATCCAGACGCTCACACTTCTAACTCAGAGCTCAAGCCGAGCTTCGATTGCAAGCCTAATTTGTTACCGTTATCTAGCACACTGTAAAACAAAATAAATAGTAAAGAAATCGTAAAAAAAAAAAACACACAACTTGACGTTTAAGTTCTCTCAACAATAATTAATCTTAGTTTAGCCAATGTAAACTTGTTTGTTCATGCAGTGATGATTGTCTTATTTGGCTAATAGACAAATTCTTGTCACAGCAACATCAACAATTATTGTCACTGAGATCGCCACATTATTCATTTCATGTTTATTTCAAAATTACAAACAGTGTTATAGAAAACTTAATGGATATCTTAGTCTAATATGTAAACACCTTTGTATTTGTTTGTAATACCTCGCACAAGACTAAGATATCCAGGAAACGGATATAAATGGTGGAACATAATCTTGGCCTCAAAACTAGACTCACAAACCTCAAGAACGGTTGCAATCAACAAATATTAAAACAGCAAACAGCAAATCAGTACTCCTATAACAATAACTGTATAATTTGTGTAATTGTGTTTGTCTAGTTGGGGCAACATTTGGGGTACTTTTGTTGGTCTGACCAAGGTTTTTATGTGCTTTTAAGAAAATAGCATTTTATTATTATTATTATTATTTTAGACTCTTTTATCGTTTTTAGTATTTGAGAAAATGTTTTGTGAACTGGAAAATATGAAGCTGCAATTTTTTACAGTGCAGGACTGAATGGGCAGATGAACTTGTGAAATAACAGACTTCTGTGTGAACGCGAGCCGTCAGTCTGAGCTGAGCTGCAGTTTCTGTCTGTAATCTGGTCACGTGTGTGATGTCATTCAGCGTGTTTCGTGTGGAGGTCGAAGCTGAAGCCTGTACATCACATGAAGTGTCAGGCGGGTGGATGAGGAGGATGGATTCACTCCACGGCTGCTGTAGTTTCACACAGATTCACCCAGAGGCATTTTAAAGGTCTCGACACTTAAGCTCATTTAGTGTTATATTTCTGAAAGTGTGGCTAGTATCCTCTGATTCAATGTCTGCTTTGTCAGCAACAATATCAATTGTCTGTCCATAGAGATTTTGATGTATTATTTATATGTTGGAATATAAATATATCCACACATTATTTTTTTGACACATTAAAATGATAAAGAGAAAATAAGGCAAAGGACATGTTTGATGTTCAAATAGGTTATTAAGTGCAATAATAATGCTTGAGAGAGGATTCAGTGCACTACATGTGCTGACTGACACTCACCTGTGTGCAGAAATTCATCCATTCAGTTCTCTTTCAAACACTTTATTGTGTAAATTATTAAATCACAATGTTATTGTGGACTGGATCAGGGGACTGCAGTGACCATCTGATCAGGATACAGACTGGATCTGAGCTCGGAATAAGCAGGAGACAGACTAATATTAGTGTAGATGCCATTCTTCTTATGATGCAGCGAGTGCATCAGGTGTTATGGGAAGTGTTCCCGGTTCCGGTTGACCTAATTAATGCAGCCTAACAATCCTTTAATGGATTTGAATATTATAAATATTTAAATGTGTTATGTGTAGGCCAGATTAAAGAGATGGGTCTTTAGTCTAGATTTAAACTGACTGAGTGTGTCTGCCTCCCGAACAGAGTTAGGTAGATTGTTCCAGAGTTTGGGCGCTAAATAAGAAAATGATCTGCCGCCTGCAGTTAATTTTGATATTCTGGGTATTATCAGATTGCCAGAGTTTTGAGGGACTATAATGTGATAAGAGCTCCCTCAAGTACTGAGGAGCTAAACCATTGAGGGCTTTATAATAATTTAGTAATTAGCTAGATTTTAAAATCAATACGATGTTTAATAGGGAGCCAGTGCAGTGTTGACAGAAGCGGATAATATGCTCATACTTTCTGGTTCTAGTAAGAACTCTAGCTGCGGCATTTTGGACCAGCTGGAGTTTGTTTATTAAGCGTGCAGAACAACCACCCAATAAAGCATTACAGTAATCCATCCTGGAGCTCATGAACGCATGAATTAACACTTCTGTATTTGACTTTGAGAGCATAGGTCGTAATTTTGCTATGTTTTTAAGATGGAAAAATGTTGTTTTGCAAATGCTAGAAATGTGGTTTTCAAAGGAAAGATTGCTATCAAATAACACACCTAGGTTCCTGACTGATGATGATGAATTTACAGAGCAGCCATCAAGTATTAGACCATGTTTTAAATGATTACTTGCTGAGGTTTTAGGCCAATAATTAACACCTCCATTTTTTTTTTCTTCAGAATTTAGCAGTAAGAAATTACTTGTCATCCAACTATGCATTCCGTTAGTTTTTCAAATTAGTATGTTTTGCCAGGCTGCGAAGAAGATATTATATTATATTATATTATATTAAAGTTATTTGTTTTAACTCATGAACTGCATTGTTGTCATGAAGTAAAGTCACTTCTAGTATCTCATCAGATGATCCCAGTCAGGTTCTGGACTTGTATTGTGTTTGTTGGTTTGAGTAGGTCAGTGTGTCCTTTCCACAGAGCTTGATTCATTCGCTCCTGGCGTGTGGGAGCAGACCTTGATTTTCCAGGGTTTCCGTCTCTGTTTCTGAGCCTCTTATGACCCCCGGATAGATTCGGGTCTGCTGGGATCACACACACACACGTCCGGCCGGGCCGCACCCGCGCACAGGTATAACTTTCCTTCAGAGCAGGGGCTGCTGGGTAATTGGATTTAATTGGATTTAGCAGCTCACTGACCTTGTGGTCAAACTATCCTGCCCTGACAATGAGACCACGGAGTGTGAGAGCGGCGAGAAGATCCCACACACGCCGTGTCCCACGAGTCCTGCTGCTTATTAACTCATTAATATTCCCCAGTCGTCAGTGTCAAGAGATTCACAGCGTTTCCTCTGCCGAAAGGAAGTTCGAGGTCAGAAGCGTCACGAGCGTTCGTTCCTCGCTTCGCTTTCGTGTGTTGCGTGTGTTCCTGTGGCCGGATCGGGCCTCCGTTCCCATACTAATCGGGTAGCTAGTTAACCAGTGGACTAACTAACCTTTAAAGGCCTTCTGAAACATTTGTGAAATCCAGCAGCAGAAACTCAATCTCGTGTCTGTGTTTAGAGTTTCAGCAAATGCATCCGCAAGCGTTTCCGTTCTTCAGAGAATCAGAGCGCTTCTGTTTAACAGCTGCATTTACTGCGATGCGTCTCATTTACCGCGGCGTGTTTCCCTCAGGCTGGGTCTCTTCTCTACACGTGTTTTGTTTGATATATGTATTTGTTCGCCCGTTGCGTTTCCCTTTGATGAAGATAAGCGTGTGTGGCGTTCGGGGCTCCGGCTATTTGTGTTTTTCAAAGACGGATCGTTTCGGTCTTCCTTTCTTCTTTCCAGGTAGCCCTCAATAATTCATTGGTTGGCGTTTGTTTTTGTGGGAGAGGCCGTGGTTTGCTGGCAGCCTGTTGTTCTCTGTAAATGCTGTTCGCTCTGATGTTTTCCTTCACGTCATCTTTGAGCGATTCGTTCACCTCGGGCTCTTGGCGCCCGTCTGAATCCCGTTGACCCGCTCAGATGGATCAGAAACACGAGCGAGTCTGTGCTTCTCTCGTACTGACATTTACATCGTTCAGCAGATGTCCTGTCCACATAAAACTTTGAAATGACGAAAAACACAGTGGGCTTATCATTCAGAAGTGCAGGAGAATAAATCGGAGCAGAACAGAAGCTGGAAACTAGTGAAAAGATTTTTCTCTTTTTCTTAGAGTTTCATGTCTTCAGCCAGGGCTGGACTGGGGTTAAAATTTGGCCCTGGACAAAACCCATCCAGCCCACGAGTTCCCAGTTTTGCTGGTTTTATGGCTTTCAATTGGAGTAAATAAATAAACAATGATAGATATTACTGAATTCACAGCAATTGCAAACTTAATAATGCATTTTTGACAGTAAAGTATTGAAAGAAAAAAAAAAGTCTTCTATAAAAGTAAATTATTGCCCAATATATTATAATAAAAATATTTAATAATAAATACTTTTCTGCCAAAACACCATAGGTTAGTTGTACAGTGTTAATAACGGCAAGTTAATGCTGATGTACTGGCGTTTTCCAATTTACCTCATCATGAATTTACATTGTTATCGCTGTTTTCAGCCAGCATCACTACAGAACCTTTATTTTATTTTATTGCCAATAAATAAATAAAAGGAATTGTTTCATTTTTATTTAATTGCATTTTAAAAGTTAGATTGAATTGCTAATGATTTATGCCTTCATTCATTTTGAGAATACATTTGTATTAAATCATAAACCCTGAATATTTAATACAAACAACTGAAGGAAAAATTAAAAATGTCATAGGGCCCTATTATTGTAAACATTAGAAATTAGTGTTTAATTAATTTAATTGATTATAAAAAATAAAAAAATAATTCACCCTTCAAACTGAATCCAAAATATGAAAATTAAAATCAGTACATTTTGGGGAAAAGAAAATACCGTAAAGCCTTCAAATTTAACTTTTGTTAAGTTTTAAGCAATTGTTGTTGAAGTGTGTACGCTTCATGATTTCTAATAATTAGTCATGCTTTTTAATTATTAAACTCTTCTAAATGGCACCAAAATGTTTTTAGAGGAACAGTTCACTGAAAATGAAAATTATTTAATCATTTACTCTCCACTTGTTCCAAATCTGTGAGTTTATTTCTTCGGTTGAAGATAAAGAATATATGTTGAAGATTATTGGTAACCAAACTTTTGCTGGTAGCCACTGACTTCCACTGTAATGTTTTTTTTGTTTGTTTGTTTGTTTTTTTTCTTTTTGGCTGCCATTTTGTTTGATCACCAACAATCTTCAAAATGTCTTCTTTTTTGTTCAGAAGAAGAAAGAAGCTTACAGCTTCGAAACATCTTGAGGCTGAGTAAATGACAGATTTGTTCTTTCCCAGTGCACTGTCCCTTTAAGCATTACAGTCGAGAAAAAAAATCAAATGGAAATAATATATTTCATGGGGCTTTAGTTGGCAGCTCCTCTGCAGAGAAACAGATGATGAAGCTTCTAGAAAGCAATTTTCTAGAGATGTTCCTGGTTGTGATGGAGGCAGCATAATGACGGTCATGTGATGCTGTGAGCTCCAGCAGACTGGCTGTAAATGGCTGTAAATAGTGTGTGTGGAGGTTTACTTGTAGGACGAATGTCCGTCTCCAGCAGCGGCAGATTCAGAGAGTTTCACGCTCATGACGCACAAACTGGCCCGAGAAACAAAACCGTCCTAATCTCTGCCAGAAGCGCTTCAAAGGCGTCTTCTATCGCTAATTTCCCTCATTTTTGCGGCAGAGATGCATGTAAACAGGTTTTTCTGTGAGACAAAGGTGCCGTGTGGAGATGAATCCCTCCAGAGCGCCAGATAATCCCGCTTCCTGCAGGAACGCCACCGCCTCTGTTCCTCTGGCGCACAGCGAGAGTGAGTGTGTGTGTGTGTGTGTGTGTTGGGAGTGCAGGGAGCGAGCGGAGGGCGGGTGCTGGCGTGGGTGGTGCTGCTGGTGGCTTCACCTGTGCTCGGGGCGGATGCGCTCGTCCGGTCGGCAGCAGTGCATTAACACACACAGCGAGCGCTCGCTCTGATCTGCGCAGGTGATCCGTCGGCCGGCGAGTGAGGAGAGCGTCTGAAAGCACAGCAGATGGTTTGACTTGGACTCGCACATGATCTGATGACCTACACACACACACACACCCCGCAGGACATGCGCTGTTTATTCGCTCATGCACACGCTCATGCTGCTTCAGTGCAATCATTTAGAGAGACTCGTGTTTATGAACAGACGAATTAGTGCTGCAGAACAAACGGCTTTCTAACAGACATGTGGACAATTCAGAGGAGATTAAGATTACTGTGTGTGTGTGTGTGTGTGTGTGTGTGTGTGTGTCAAACGATTGAAACAAGATTTTTCTTCTAAGTGAATATCTGTTAAACTATAATTAATTGCTGTGATGCGCAGCTGAATTTTTCAGCATCAGTACTCCAGTCTTCAGTGTCACATGATCCTTCAGAAATCATTCTACACTGCAAAAAATGCTTTTCTTACTTAGATTTTTTGTCTTGTTTTCAGCCAAAATATCTAAACATTCTTAAATCAAGAAGAAGTTACTAGACTTAAAAAATTATTGCCTTGTCTTCAGGAAAAAAAAGAGCTAAAATTAAGTGAGTTTTTCATTGAAACAAGCAAAATAATCTCCCAATGGGGTAAGCAAAATGATCTAGTTTTCTGCTTGAAGATTATTTTGCTTACCCCATTGGCAGATTATTTTGCTTGTTTTAAGCAAAAACTCACTTAATTATGACTTCTTCTTTTTTTTTCCAAAAACAAGAAATTTTTACCTGTCTAGAAAATCCTTCTTGATTTAAGAATTTTTAGATATTTTGGCTGGAAATAAACAAAAACATCTATGAAGAAAAGCAATTTCTGACATTATCAATGTTGAAAACACTTGTGCTGCACACTATTTTGTGGAAACCGTCGTACATTTTATTTTTCAGGATTCACAGATAAGTAGCAAGTTCAAAAGAACAGAATTTACTTGAAAAAGGAAATAAATCTTTCGTAACATTATACATGTCCTTACTGTCAGTTCTGATTCGTTTAATGTGTCGTTTAATGTATCTTTCAAAATAACACACCTCACTGATGCAAACGTGTGAACAGTAGTGTATGAACACAGTGAATGTGTTTGAGTGCGATGATTGAAATCCATTCTGAAAGAGAAAGGAATGATTCTTATTCAGGAATGAAATGTTATTTTAAAGGGTACATAACAAACACAGTTTGACCTAATCTCATGTTGATCCTGAGTACCTCTAGAGTAGCAATGTATCCTTAATATCTACAAAAAGTCTTTAGTTTTATTGTATTTATAAAAGAAAAATACAGCTTTCCGATTTTCTCCGGAAAAAGACGAGCTTCTGGAGGCGCGCCGCTGGCGGAGCCAAGTTTGATGATCACTTGCATTAGGATTGCCAATAAAACAGACATTTGATGCCGTTTCACTTACGAATCATGAGCGGGATCTGTTATAGCTGGGAGCGCTCCATTTTCAGTATCAAACAATGTGCAAATCCAGTGCCGAACTGGGCCTCGTATATGAAACGTTTGTCAACAAACACACTTGCAAAACTCCATTGCTGCACCGGAAAACAAACTGCATCCACTGTTCACTAACGCTGGGTTCTTCAGAAGCTGAGCAAAGTTATCTTTGCCTTACAACCAAAACCACACTTCATTAGAGACCTTCTTCCCGAGTGAATCCCTTGCAGCAGCGCAGCCGAATGAAGCGTTGATGCACTCTTTCTCTCGCTCTGGTCGACGTGTGCACGGGCGCGCTTTTCCGGGAGAAACGCTCATATAAGGAGATCCACCAGCGATTACGTCATTAAAGCCACGATTGAAAAAAACAAAACAAAAAACAGCCGAAACTTGTACCAACCGGAAGTAAGATTTTCGGCAAAGAAATTCTCTGTCATTTGTCTCAATTATTTGTTTAACCCTTTAACTGTCACTCCATATTTTGAACATAGACGTGAAAATGCACTATCCAAATTAAAATTTGTATAATTCATGAACAAAAACATTTTGTAATATGATTTTCATGTACAATTTCCATGATAATGCAATGTCTGATTTTAAAATGACTTTCAAAGGATGAATTTTGAGATTTTAAGTCTTCCAGTGATATATAATTTCTTATGATTTCTAAAGTGTGATAGGGAAAAAGGCAACGAAGAAAGTATTTTTGTGAAAAAGGTCTGAACCCTTCTTATGATGTAAATTTTTTGAGGTGCACTCTTGTCATAAATTAATCTATTATTTTTTCTACATAATTTGTAACACAAAACAGTGGTAAAATATCAATTTAGGAGTCTTAGACCTTTCCAACGATATATAGTTTGTCATGATTAGATTAGGATTTATTTGAAATATGGGGAAGTAAATGTAGGCAGTTAAAGGGTTAAACTTTGGCCATGTTTAGCATGAGAATCCAACTCTTTAACACTGTAGACAACTCTGAATACACCAAACACCATTGTACAACCCCCGTTAAGGTTTCATAGTCTTCATATCCTAATAAGAGTATCCTAATAAGGGAGGTGCTTGTGTTTTATTTTGTAGTTTGTTTCTCGTTCTACATTGCAAAGCTAATGGAGCACTGAAGTCCTAAAGCCTGAATCACCGTCAAACGCAATTTACACCGGAATCAAATCCCAGATCAATAGATTGAGCTTTACAGGATCAGCAGGTCTGAGACCAGTGTGACCCGCAGCTCATGGATCTTTGGCTGATTTCAGTCCTGTGTGAAGTCTGCAGAGCAGAGACGGTGCTAGGGGTGGGCTTAGGGGGCTGAAGCCCTGAGTGTTTTCAGTAAAGCCCCGAATGATTTTATTACCATGTCTTTTGCGCATCAAAAGTTTTCATGCGCATTCAAATCATGTCTATTAAACCCGCACTTAAACAGCAAAATGCAGCTGCTTTAGGTATCCTACTGTATAACTTCATAATAGCAATCTCATCTTCATCTAAATTAGGTTATTGTTATTGCAGCAACAAATGGCACACTTTCTAGGACACACATTTAGAGCGATTGTGTGGATAGCATTTCTCATGGTCAGTGGCAGAAAGTGTCAGGGCAGCAATTCAATAAAAAATACGTTATTATTAAGTGATTTGGTTTCACTTTGTTTTGATGGTCCCTTTAACGCATTCTGTTGACTGTAAGTAACATTGCATCTACAAGTCTACTAACTCTCATTGGAGTGTTAGTAAAGCGTTAGTAGACTGGTAGGGTTAGGGTTAGAGTAAGTTAACATGTACTTGCAAGGGAGTGATGAGAGACCATCACAATTAAGGGTTAGCAGATATTAAGTAGACAGTCTACTAATACTCTAATGAGAGTTAGTGGACATCAATGCAACATTACTTACTGTCAACAGAACGTTCAAAAGGGACCATCAAAATAAAGTGTTACCAGCAAGGGTGTAACTTTGGGGGGCACAAAATGGGGGATCATGAATTATGAGCTTCTATAATGTTAAACCTCCTAACTTAAGTTCTTTTCACAAATTGAACATATAAATAAAAACAGTATAAATAACCAAAAAAAATGTTCTTTCTTAGTTGTATGTAGTGCTAACAATAAAACAGCCATACTCAAAGTAGTCTACTCTCTTAATATTCAAAGTGTAAACCGAGACCGACTTTTTCAAGCATGATACGTGACCTATTATAGCCTATATACTAATAACAGCCTAGACATGTTATGTAGCCTAATTTACGCGCATTGGGGAGTCGCTCTTTAGACGCGGGGTATTAAAATTGCTTTTAAATGCGCGTGCGCGTTTTACTTTCGGTTTCGTTTTAAGGGTTGCGGGAAACTCGGCGGTGTTGAGCGTGCATTCTACAATACAAGACATTAATTTAACAGATGGATTTTAAAAGTGGAGGGGACACAAATGGAATTTTGAAAAGTGGAAATTACGGCCCTGGTTATCAGTGATTTAAATTGTAGAGAAAATACTTTTTGCTCCACTTCTAAGCAAAGCCATGGTGTGCCTCTCTGCAAACTGCGGTGTTTCGTTACTGAACACGTTTTTAATCAGTGATTCACTGACCCTTTCACAAAAACAATTTTTCTTTGTTTTTGAAAGAATCAGCCATTTTGAATCGATTGAATAAATGACAGTTATCAGTCATTTAAACGTGTCATTCTATGTTCATATCATGTCATAATTATGTTCTAAATGTTATATTTAAAACATTAATCTCATAATATGATTTAAGCAATTTGTAAATGCATACATGGGGAAAAATGCTGATGATAAACGTCATGTTCCTGACTTCAGACTGTAGAGTCTCTCTGATGCTGTAAATCAAAGGCTCTGCTGTAGAAGTGTGGCATTGTGGGACTGTGAACGACTGTAGTGCTGTAGTTCAGTGCTGCCGCTGATCTGAGCCTGTTGCCATGACAACACCGCCCACCCACAGCACTGCGTGAGTGACACTCTCTCCAGCCAATCAGCGCACAGGATTCGGGCTGTGTGTGAGTGTGTGTGTGTGTCATTCGCGGCGGCTCAAGGTGAAGCGTGGCACAGTTGATCATGACTGTGGCAGTAAACGCTGCTCTGACTGCAGGTGCTCGTCTGGCTGAAGCGCTGCTTCTAATGCGATGTGTGGCCCGTTCCTGCAGAGGTGCATAATAGCGGCGGCCACTTCTCTTTCTTTCTTTCATTCTTTTTTTTTTTTTTTTTTTTGAAGTCTCCAGCTCGTAAAATAAGTCTGCGGGCGACGCTGCAGCACTATTTCACAGCACACTGACCCTGTCGGCTTGTAAAGTCGGTTAAACATTGTTGAAATATTTGTTTACAAGGTTCAGTGCAGTTTAATTTTCTTCTGATCAACTTTTCTTTTTTTTCGCTCGTCCCAGCTCTCTCTCTCTCTTTCTCTCTCTCTCTCTCTCTGCAGCAGATTGTTCTTCTTTTATGGTCAGTTTTCTTTCGTTTCTTTTTTTTTTCTTTTTTTTTCTCATAAAAATAGTCATATTTCGTCAATTTTCTTTTTTTTTTTTTATTAGGGTTATTAGCTATTATTATTGCTGGATTTTGTTTATAAATCTTCCTGATTTTAAAGGCTGTGCTGGTCATTTGTTGGAGTCTGAAGGTTTCTTTACTAATCAATTGAAGGATAAGTTGTATAAGTTTTTATTTGTTACAAAAAATGTTTAGAATGTTTGGAGAAAGTTTTTGGTTTTAAATTCTTGGTTTTAAATATTGTCAGAAATGTCAATTGCTCAGCTTTGTACTATTTCAGGCACAAATGCTATCTACTGGAGTAGAGGAAGTAAGATAGAAGAGTCTTCAGATTGTGATGTAAACATAGTCTTTGTCAGATTGTTGAAAACCAGACAGAAAATTGATTTTGGCTTTTATAAGTCTAGAAATAATATAACAGAATTGATAAACATATGGTGTTTTAAAAATGTGCTATGTTTGTCAAAGAAGATGTGTTTTTTGAGTTGGTTTTGAGTTAATTTAGGTTTTGCTCTTTGGAAATGTTAAACTGATTATATTGTTTTTTTTTGTTTTTGTTTTTGTTTTAAAGCAATAAATAGGTTTTAGACTCTCTCCTCTCTGCAGCAGATTATGGTTGTTTTATGGTCAGTTTTCTTTCTTTGTTGTCTCATATTTCAGCAATTAGACATTTAATTTTTACTTTTTATTAGGGTTATTAGCTATTATTTAAATGTTTGGTTGAATTCTATTGTTATTGTGTTTTTCCAATTTTTTATTTTTTTTTTCTTTCGTTACCCTAAAAACATCTGGCAAATGAAAACTATCCCTCGGGCTAATTTGGGTACATTTACATTTAGAAATGTTGATTAATGTACGTTGTCCCTTGTGAAATAAATAAATAAATAAATAAATAATTTTTTGTTTAAACTATAGATTCCAGCAATGCAATAATAGCAATGCTTCTTTTCACACTTCTATCATGGTGAAAATCCCCCAGACTCCATCTGAATGCGAGAACGTGTGTCTAGTTGTGATATTATAATTTCATAGAGGGGGAAATGATGTTCTGTTGTTCTTACACGCTGAATAAAATGCTGTTTTCAGTCGGGATTCGCTCTTCAAACGGAACGCTAACGCCGTTCCTGACGTGTATTCTCTGAAGGTCATTATGTTTAATTAATCTCCAGTCGGGGTGAGATGTATGTTTTATTAAATCGTTAGCCTTCACTTTGATGGACAGCTTTAAACAGCCCTCGTCCAGATGAAGATGTCTTCTGTATTCCAGAGCGGGAGAGACACTCGCGGGACGGCGCTCCATTTGCGGAGATCGAAGTGTCCGCGATCGTCAAAGCAGCCGAAATAATGAGCGCTCGGCCTGAACCTCGAGGGAAGGTTTGAGAGGAACGAAGGCGCGCCTTCATAAAGCATCTCCGATCAATCAGCGCGAGATGCTGATGCTTTCGGTCGCTCTTCACTCCATTGCTTCTCATTCACACAGATGTATTAATATTCTCGCTCGGTTTGGCGTCGATGGAGCTCCAGCCGCACGTTGTTTTCTGCTGACCGCATGATGAATGCTTCCTCTGTTGTTTTCATTGGAAACATCAACATCTTGCCTAAGTTTTCATTGTGAGTTTAGCGTGCTAATTGCTTTCAGCTAGTTAGTGGGTAGAGCTGAATTGCGTGGCGTCTCTGCGTGAGGACATTAATTTCTCATTACTGTACGTTCGGCGTCGTACCTGCTGCGCGTCGCGTGGAGCTCCTCTCGCTGAGGATAGCGTTTGCTCTGCGTTCAGGACATTAAGCAGAGCTTCATTAGCTCCAGTCTGATGAGAGTGTTAAAATATAACCAGAGAGAAATCATTTAGATGAGATATTAAACGCAAACGCTGCAGGCTTTACGCTGCACACATTCACGATGGAGATGCTGCTTTTCCTTAAAGAAGAGATTGAACGTTACTGATCAAAGGAATCAACATGAGAGGTGTCAGTTTTCATTAATGGTTTGAAATACTTTTTTTAGATTTTAATTATTATTATTATTATTATTATTTTTATCATTTGAATATTTATGCCAACAGAATGCAAAAAGTGCATAGTGCTGTGCAGTGATATATTTTTACTATACTTACTAAACTTGAAATGATTTAATTGTGTGCAATGCATCAGTACTTTTTTAAACATTTTTCAGCACATTTTAACAATACTCTGATTCTAATAATATTGATAACTATGATCATTTTGGTCATGCATGATCACAAATGTGATATGAAATTTTCTATCAAGTTAAACTAACTGAAAATAAGAAATCAATCCCTAGGCAACTAGCTGAAATATATTCTACATTTTGTTTAAAATGAACAACAAAAGTGTTTTTTTTTTTTTTTTTTTTTTTTTTTTTTTTATGGTTTCAGCAATTTGAGGTGAAGTTGATCTGCAATCTCTGGGCAGGAAAAGCATTTTTTGTTAGATTATAATGCATTTAAAACATCAATTGAAGTTTTAAAAATACATTGCAAAGTATAATTTAAAAGTAAGTTCCACTGTGATAAATGATGTTGACAGTTTGAAATACTTTTTTTTAGATTACTATTATTATTATTATTATTATTATTATTATTTTTTATCATTTGAATATTTATGCCAGCAGAAGGCAAAAAGGGCATAGTGCTGCATAGTGATTTTATTATTATTATTATTATTATTTTTTTTTTTTTTTTTTTTTTTTTTTTCAAATACAAAACTTGAAATGATTTAATTGTGTGCAATGCATCAGTACTTTTTTTTTTACGTTTTCACCACATTTTAACAATACTCTGATTCTAATAATATTGATAGCTATGATCATTTTGGTCATGCATGATCACAAATGTGATATGAAATTTTATTTAGCAATATTTATTTTAATTATTTTTTTATTTCAGCTGTAGTTTTATTTTACTTGTATTTTAGTACAAATTAAACTAACTGAAAATAAGAAACAAATCCCTAGGTAACTAGCTGAAATATTTTCTTAATTTTATTTAACATTAGGTGATATATTAAGTTTAGCATTTATTGCATTTCACACAACAAAAGTTTTTTTTTTTTTTTTTTTTTTTTTTTTTTTTTTAATAATGGTTTCAGCTGTAATACCCCTGGAAAGTGTTCAGATGAACAGTCAGCTGTAGTTTTAGCACACAAGCCGTTCATTGTAGTTAACAGTCCACAAATGACC